>CAUYSK010031487.1:0-76130 GCA_963575035.1 Avahi laniger
CAATGTGCACCACCCAAATGATGGACATATTTGAAACTCGGACTTAGGGAGGGAGGTGGGGGCAAGGGCAACATATGTAACAGAAACATCTGTACCCCCATAATATGCTGAAATAAATAAAAAAAAATTATGTAAAAAAAAAAAAAACTCCCCAAAGCAAAACATTTAATTCAGTTCCTACACTGTGCATGCCATAGTGATAACTGTCAGTGTAAAAGAACAGTCTTTCCTTTCTACCATATTCCATTTAAAAGTTTGGGATATGAAATAGTAAAATGAACCTTTCATTCTCTGTTATAAGTTAGATGAGATAAATCATAATTAGAAATTGAGATGCCTGATAACTAGAGAAAGAAGTATTAGGCTGTGACCCGAAAGTCAGCTAAAAAAATCCCTGGCATTAACTTGAAACTCTTTTTCACAGTTGCAACATAAACCAAATTATTAATGAAATGATAGCTGATGTACTGTAGTCCTCTGGGTAGTGATGCCAAATTATACTTCCTACGTGTACATTCACTAGAAAATAATTGTAATTACTTTTAGTCCAGCCTTGGGCTATCATTAGTGATAAATAATGATGATGACTGCATTGCGGTTCAGTGTTATTGACTACATTGAATGATAATATATTAACAAATTAGATTGAAGATCTTATCTAAAACTAATTCCCTAATGAAGAGAAGTAAACCCTTTTCTATGACAGGCCCAGAGTTACTTACAGATTGCCAGTACCATCTCCCTATGAACTCTGATGGTATAAGGTAGATAACAAGAAGTGATAAGTCTCCAATTCAAAAGACACTCAGGCCCCTTTTCTGAGTGAGAATGAAGAATAACCTTGTACTGCTCACTTGCAGAGTCATTAGCCAAGACTTCCAGCTTCCTGCAGAGAGACTCAGAGAGCTGGCCCTGTGGGCACCTAATAAACTGTGAAAGATCCAGGTCTCCAAGCTGATATTCAAGAGTAGAGATCTTGCCAGAAATGCCAAGTCACAGAGCAAGTCAGAATAGAAAGAACATGTGCTCATCCAACTGAAATTAGCCATCAGAGCCAGGGAGGGGCCAGGTTAAGAATGCATATTCAGGCTCACAGGACACAGCCAAGGACAGTCATGAGCGCATTTTCTTTTCTCCAACTCTACCTTCAATGCCTTCACATATTTATTTTTTTTATCTTGGAATGTCTATTTCATTGCAAGTCACCTCAACTCCTTTTTAGAATAAAGTACAAATGAAAGTGTAAAAACAAATGTCAACAATATACTGGCCTTGCTTACTGCACTTTAAGGCCTATATCTGCCTTCTTTCATGGTGGCACCTTGATGGTCTAAAAGCAGCTTAAGTTGTGAGGTTGCGAATCACTATTAATCAATTGCTGATTTGGACATTTGGACAGTTATAAAGAACTGTCCTGATCAGATAATAAGCCATCTGGTCTTAGGCAGCAGTGTTCTCTGAAGAGAGAAATGTTCTGCTGGGAGAACTACCCCTATACCTCTGGGTCCCAAAGACAGTTTAAGATTATCCAAACTGGACCAACTAACACCACTATCTTTAAATACCCATCAGGCACTATACTTTTATCTCTTCAAATAATTTGAACTAGAATCATTGGATATTTGAATTCTACCTACTTCCAAAAGCACTTTAGCATGTTTACCACCTGTGACTAAGTATAGATTAAAAAAAAAAAAAAAACTTCTGCCATTTTTAAGTTAGTCATTTTTGGAATTTTTTCTTAAAGCCCTGTCAACATATGCAGAAAGCTAAAGAAACTTCAACTGAAAATGACTAAATTGATTTAATGAGAAGGAAAAATCATCCAAAGCGTAGGCTACTCATTTGTCGGTAGAGAAAAATGAGAGCTGGAGAACAAGGAGAAGAATCCCTAAGAGCAGTGATAAAGTTTAGCCATGTTTACCTGCTCACTGTCTTTATATGTGTCATTCCTCCCACCTGGAAAGCACACCCACTTTCAATGCTCACACCCATCATAGATGTGTTCCTATTGCTCATTAACTCTTTCCTATTTTCACTCCTTACTCTCCTTAGTGGTGACCCACTCCTTTTGTGATAAAAAAGAAATCAAGGCAAAGATGATGAAGTGTTGAGAATAAAAACAAATTACTATTTATCTGAAATTCAAATTTAACTGGGCACCCCTATCCAGGAACTATTTATGAGCTTATGTGATGGAGTCACACAGACAGAACTGGGCTTGAATATAGCTCTACTGGGTGAGTCACTTAATTTTGTGTGTATGTGCCACAGTTTCCTTACCTGTAAAATGGGAAGAATAACAGCACCTACTATGCAGTCTTATTGCAAGGATTAAGTGAGATAATTCACGTAAAGTACTTTGAATAATGCCTGGCACATAGTAACTGCTCAGGGAATGTTTATTAGCTATTATTATTTAGAAAAATATCAAGGGCCATAATAACTGGATCAGAAAGCCTTTATGCAAATGAACCTCAGAAGCATTATCTCTAAAAATTCTTCCTCCACTGGCTGATGACACACCAACTTCCACAGCATTTGAAATTCAAATTGTCTAAGGCAAGTACAACATCTTCCCTAGAAGCTATGACTCCTTAAGACAACTTTGAGTCCATTCATAGCACCATCCTTCACCCAGGCTCAAAATCTAGGAGTCATCTCTGGCCACTCTTCTCCCAACTCCACATCTAACATCTTTGGTCTGAGTTAAGCATTTGCACGTTGCATGCTAATTTCTTATTAATACCAGAAGACTGTGACATTCTGACTTGGCATTATAACC
This sequence comes from Avahi laniger, assembly GCA_963575035.1. Classification (NCBI taxonomy): domain Eukaryota; kingdom Metazoa; phylum Chordata; class Mammalia; order Primates; family Indriidae; genus Avahi; species Avahi laniger. Next base: position 2,786 of record CAUYSK010031487.1, read on the forward strand.
ATGTTCTTTTTAGGCTAATGAATGAGGGCACACACAAGCTGCTTATCTGATCGACGCTCCTCTCAGAAGCAGGATATATGTTTATTGACTTTAATGTAAATCTGACAGTCAGGGGTTCCCTCACATACAAGAACAATAATATGAACCTTGCCTGTTGGGAAGGTTACAGATTTTGGATATGAGCCAACGGCCTAAGTTTTACTTGGTTTTTTTCTCTTTAACAAAAGTCGATATATACAACACAGACTTAAAGACTCTTTCACACCCTGAATCACATCGTACATGTTTCTACGCAGGTCTAAATTTAACTTCTTTTGCAACTGTACCCAATGCCAACCCAGAATACAATCCATAGACATACCTTCCATTTTCAATCTATCTCCATACTTCTGATTTTTGTTACTCCTCCAGACTCACATTCTTGAGCACTCCATCAGGAGTCATCATATACCCTGTACTATTTCATCTAGTCCTCAGAACAAACCTATCAAATGTTTGGTATCATCATCCCCATTTTATACATGGTGAAACTGAGGCTTCAAGAAGTCCAGTGATTTATCCAAGGATACATACTAGTGTATGGCAAAGCCTGGATTTGAACTCAAGTCTTCTGGCTCAAAGTCCCATATTCTTCTCACTATGCTACACAGCTTCCCATGGATGCAAAATGCCTTCAACTGTACCCCATTCCAAATTTTCACCTGTGAAAAGACATTTTTAAGGTTCATTTAAAATACTATCTCCTCCATGAACTCTTCACTGATAATCTAATCTAAAATGAGCTCTCCTTACTCATTTTAGGAGAAAATGGCAGCTATGTCCTATGGATTGGTATTTTGGGTTGGCATCAGGTACAGCCGCAAAATAAGTTAAATTTAGATTGTATAGAGATATGCACAATGTGATTCAGAGTGTGAAAGAGTCTAAGTCTTTCTTTAGCATGTTCTATGTCCATTCAGTCATTCAATAAACAACTGAGCACTTATTATGTGCCAGCTTCTATGACAGGTGCTAAAGAAACATCAGTGAATAACACAAAAAGGACACTATTGTCAGGAACCATATATTTGTATGGTATATATCATAGAATCATAGAATGGTTTTGTGGGTTTTTTTGTTTTTTTTTTTTTTAGGATTTTTGCTTCGGTATTCTTTTTCTTTTATTTTGTTTTTCATTTCAGCTATAAATAGTTTTAAATTTCACATCATCCATAGCCCTTATTTTACAGATGAGTAAATTTACACACATGAAGTTCAGGGTCATGCCATTTTAAGCAGAGTTCAGACTAGAGGCCTTCACCCATGCTTCCCATCAACACTGTTTGTATCTATGGCTTCTTTCCCCTGCTAGGTTCTCAGCAACTTTGTGTCTTAAACATCTCTTTACATCCTTCAGCATTAGCATAGACGTTCAAAAAATGAGTGGAATGTGTGATAATGGTGGTAAACAGGAAAGATGGATTATCTACATTCTTAGATCCCCAGTGGGCAAAAGAGCTAGATATTTAACATTTACAAATATGTTACAATTTCAAAATGTTCCCCATATCCTTCCTCAGGAGCTTTCATAAATTATGTATGTACACTGCAGAGTTGTGGAAAGAATCACATATTTTAAAAAATAGGAAATGTTCTCTATGATAATAGCCTTTAATTTCTCTTTGTTTAACCCCTTAATCCAAGCCCCGGGAATTATAAATAGTATATTAATACCTAATTTATATGGAGGCTACATACCTATCAATTCCAACCATGAGGAAACCACCTAAGATACAAGAAGCAGAAGAAAATTCCTCTGAGCAGCCAAAGTACATTTTATAAAGTATAGACAATAAAGAAATATATTGCTTCTTTACCACCAATATATTGATTCTTTACTGTTTATTCAATGCACAGTTACAGAGGGCTCATGCTTTCTCTGTGCCAGGAACTCACTCTGGGACTCTTATCTCTCATTTTTGGCAAAATTCTATCAGGCATATACATCTAATTTTCATGCCCCACAACTAATGAAAAGCAGTAAACAGAAGGTAAAAAAGAATGGCCAGAAGCAGGCCATTCCATCCCATCTTCCTATATCATTGTAATTACAGTGGTCACAGGCGTATGTTATAAATGCTAAAGAATGAACACAAGGCAGTGCCAGTCCATGGATTATTGTATTTCACATGTGTGAAATATGTTATATATAAATACACTGTGCAAGAGAACTTAGGTTCCTTCTTTGCAGCAGCCAGGTAATAATCAGATTGTAGTGGCTAATGAAACAAATATTCAGCTTTCTTTCTGTACTTAAAAGGCAAAAATCATTAACTATGTCTAAGTGAAGGCATTTTGTTACCATGAGACTCAAATCCACTCTCCTTAAATTGTTCTCCTTTTGAACAGAACACATGTGAATTATCTTTCACCAGTAGGGGGAGGTTAAAAATAAGGAAGTTCTGAAAATTTCTAAGTCTTCACCACAGAGGCTAAGTCTTTTTGCAATGTGACCAACTGCCTCCCTTTAGCAGCATGGTCTAATTTAGAAAGGTCAGAAAATAGTGTTCAATATCCTACTGAGGCAACAAACTTCGGAAAAACAAAAGTGACAAAAAGGAAACATGCTCAGCAGGACTGGCCCTTGTGCAATGGCTCCAAGGAGAAGAGCTGAGAGAGAAGTTTAGCAATGTCTGCACCACTGCACACTAACAAAAAATCCTTTTTGACATGAAATCATACTTGGCATATTTTTACAGTGAGAAGATATATGCACTTTAACTCAGAGAGAGCTTACTCTTCATTGCAATGAAATTGATGAGACAAAGGCATTTGTTGTTGCTTTTACATGGAAATCATCAAGCCTAAATCCAAATCCTTGGCAAGACCAGGGGGATGGGCAGAGGGAGGCCAACCCCCTGCTGCTGCTGCTGTCTCTGAGGTTCAGCAGAAATGGGTGTGAGGGCCGGGGGAAGGAACATACCACTTAGGATTCTCCCAGGAAGGCTGAGTAAGTAACAAACTGGAAAGCACAGTGTGATGGCTAATTTTAGGTGTCAGTCTGACTGGATTAAAGAATACCTAGAGAATCGGTAAAGCATTACTTCTGAGCGTATCGATGAGGATGTTTCCAGAGGAGATTGGTGTGTGAGTCTGTGGACAGAGAGGGGAAGATCTGCCCTCAATGTAGATGGGCGCCATCCAATCATCTAGGGGCCCAGGTAGGACAAAAAAGGCAGAGGAAAGACTATTTCCTTTCTCTCCTGGAGCTGGGATACTCTTCTTCTCCTGCCCTTGGACAGCAGATCTCCAGGCTTTTTGGCCTTTGGACTCCAGGACTTACACAAGCACTCCCCTCCATCACTCACCCTGGGGTTCTCAGGCCTTCGGCCTTGAACTAAGAATTATACCATTGGCTTCCCTGGTTCTGAGGCCCGCGGACTTGGACTAAGACATGCTGTTGGCATTCCAGGGTCTCCTGCTGGCACATGGCCAGTCTGCCCTTAGACTTGTCAGCCTCTATAATCACATGAGCCAATACTCCTAATAAATCCTCTCTCATATATCTATATAGCCTATCAGTTATATTTTGTCTAGAGCACCCTAACACACACAGTATAAAATAACCACCAGACAAAATCATAACCAAGGAAAAAGGAGGTCGTGCTTTGAAAAATGCACATTTTGTCAAAATATTTGCATCTCCTGAGAGAAACAGGCATAGCAAATCTAGGGGAAATGCAAGTTCTAATTTGAACTTTCTGTGTGACCTTGAACAAATCACAACCCTTCTCTTTGCTTCAGTTTGTCCACCTGCAAATTGAGGAAGAAGTATGGACTGGAGAATCTCTAAAATAACCTCTCCTTCCTAACTCAATGGTTCAGTTGCCAGATGGAAAATATGTGGTAGTATTACCTTCCCAAACAAAGGTTATCACATATATTTCTTCATCATAAGAAAGGCCAATTATTGTAATCATAATGGGTCAGCCTTCCCTCATAAACTCTGCTCAATTTGCAGCTACATAACTATATCGAGGAACAGGAATACTTGCTACTTTGAGCTGACTATAGAATTCCTCTCTGGGAAAGAAATGTTTCTATTTAGGACAACGATCATGTTTGGTTATAAAGATGAGTCCCATGGGCAGAGCCTGAATGGTCTGGGCTGTGACCAACTTAACAGCTAAACTACTCTCCATAAAAAATGAAAAGAATTTGGGTGATTGGAAGGAAATGAGCTGGAGAGGGAAAGAGAAGAGGTGGAAGACAGGAGCAAGAGGCCCTGCAGCACAATGGACAGCTGAATCACCAGCTCAAGGAAGACATGAGACTAAGGTTGCCAGATCAAGTTTGACTCGACATCTTGTATTTTAATTTGAGGTAAATGAGGGATAATTTTTAGTATAACTATGTCCCAAATATTGCTTGAGACATACTAAAAAAATTCATTTATCAGAAAGTCAACTTTTACTGGTATCCTATATTTTTGTTTGCTAAATCTGGCAATTGTACCAGAGACAGAAATGAAAAACATTTTAAGGACTTCAATCTGAGGTTGTTTAGCTACACTAGGGTATAACTTGCCTTAGGGCTGCCACTAACCCATAAAACATGTTTAGGTTAGTTAGAAAAAGGTGCTTCTGACTCCCAGGACCCAGCAAAGCTGCAAGGCTTGGTGAGTGGTTCATGGGCTGGATTTCAGCCTCCATTTTCCCTTCAATACTGCCTCTCTTTCATGTCGTTAAACCTTTAGTAAACTCTGTTGCACACAGCCCTTGGCCACAGGTATGAAGGGTAGTGAGGGCCCCAGAGTGCAGGATTTGCATGAAGAAATGCAAAAAAAAAAAAAAAAAAAAGCGAGAGAAGCAAGGTTATTTCAGGAGATAAGCCTCAGAGCAAAGATCAAGGATCATTGGTCACAGGGTATAGGATCCAGAGATGACTGAGTAAAAAAGTCCTTAGCCCTTGCTGAGAATCCCCATAGATTGGAGGGATTCTAGCTGTCCACTGTGTATTGGGTAGGAATTAGTGTCAATAATAAAGCACAGGGTAAAACCCAAAAATGAGATGATTTGCAATATCAACGTGTTTGCATAACTAAAGAGGGAAGTAGAGAAGTTCATGAAGATTTAGAGATCATGGAGAAAAAGGGAACTTCTACTCATACTTCAAGACTAAGGACAACTGTTACCTGTTCTGTGAAGCTTTCCCTGATGGTTCCAGGCAGAAGTCATTCCTTCTTCCTTGTGCTCCATTGTTCCTGGAATCCACCTTTGTTAAACCACTGGGGAAAAAAATCATAATATAATGTGCAAACCAGCTTCTCTCTCTCTCTTCTTCTCTTTCTCTCTCCCTCCCTCCCCCCCACAACCAGATTATGAGTTCTTGGAAAACAAGGACTGATTTATTAACTTCCAGGTCCAGTGATTGACATATATTAGCCAATTAACACATTTGTAGGAAAAAGAAAATATATTTTGAGTTTGAAATTAAGACTGTAGAACAATATAATAATGGTGTTTATGTATATGAGGGCATGTACAGATGTTCTCCATGTCCATAAGAGGGCAGAGATTTCAAATTGAAGATTAGGGTATTAGGCTAGCCATAAAGAAGAACAGAGGAATCATTCCAGCAACTGGGTAATCAGCCTTTGATGTGGGTTTTTAAAAATAGAAAAAAAAATCATTTTTCATATGCTTTAGTTGGTTTAATATGGTCCTACCTCAAGGTCCCTTGCAGATCTAGAATTCTGTTTCCCATGGCTGTGAACTCTAAGTACAACAGGAGTAGCAGCTATTTCCCTAACCCAGAAAGGTAGTTCACTATACAAATTGCAATGCTGTGTGAATGGCCAGTAGAACTGATGCTTTGGGAAGATTTTCCCCAAAAGGAAAAACCAAACTGCCAGTCCATAGGAGACCTGGAAGTATCTACTTCGATTCCACTCTGAAGTTTTCCTTTAAGGAGGGAGAGATGCAAAAGCCCTGCTAATTCAGTCCTGTTGACTAATCCTCTTGGGTTAATTTTGGAAGTGCTAGAACTGTCTGAACTCTCATATGAAAAAATTGTAAATAGAAATCTGGAAAGGAGAAAGGAAAGACAGGTCAAGTCTCAGAATAATATTGCTAATAGTGATGATGAGAATTTTTATGCCACACAAAATCTCATGGAGCCTTCATTCTCCCTCTTTTGTTCACATTTGACACAAAGGAAGAAATGCATCCCTCCTTTCCAAGGTTAAGTTCACCCCACTTGGTACTTTTGTGCCCATCCCTCTTCTAGGACTTCACCCTATTAATTCTTGTTTTTTTCTCACCCTTCTCTTTTCCCTTTTCAAATTCTTCTTCCTCTGGCACCCTTCTCTTAGCCTATATTTATGCTCAGTTCTCTTCCAGGCTAAAAACAGTTTTCTGCTTCTCTGTTCCTTTCCAAGCAAATGTGACTCATCCTCACAAATATCCAGTTTTCCTCTTCTCTCAAGTGTATAAAGTATACACTCCCCACTCTCTTGGAGGTAGGTAGGATGATGTGACTTGTTTCAGCCAATGAATTGTGAATGAGGTAACATGTCACTTGCTCCAGAAGCTTAGAAGAACAGGTGTGAAATGTCTATTCACTCTTTTTCCTTGAAGCAGTAACTGAGGAGACCTCAGTACTCAGGTACAGCAACAGATGATTCCTGTCTCTGACTCAAACAGAGAGACTTTTCCCTTGGATTATAATGATCATACAGTATGAGTGAGAAATCAAGTTTTGTTGTGTTAAAGCACTGAGATTTGAGGCTTGTTAGTGCAATAGTGTCTCGCCAATCCTAATCAATACAGTCCTCTTTCTCTCTCTTCCACTTTACTATCAAATTTCTTCAAATAATAGTCTAGACAGTGGTTTTCAAATATACCTGTGCATAAGAAACACTTGGAGTGATTTTTGAAGAAGCCAGATTTCTAGGCTCCCGCTAAACCTGATGAATCTGAATACAATTCTAGCATTTGGAACTCCATATTTTGGGGGGTCCCCAGATAGCTCTGAAGCAGCCAGAAACTGCGCCATTCCTCAGACATGAGTGGGTACAAGTGGACACACATAGTCTTACTTCCTCTCCTCCCCATTTACTCAATATTCTATAACTTGGCTTCCTCATCCCCTATCCCTTACCACTAATGAAAGTGTTTTCTCATAAGTCATGTAAGACTTCCAGGACCTCCTAGTTGCAAAACCATTCAGTCCATGTCCTACTCAAATTCCCTGTGGCATTGGACACTGTTTATCTGCCACTCCCTTTCTTGAAATTCTCTCCTCTCCTAGTTTTCATGACACAACACTGCTATTGTTTGCCTTCCATCTCTATGGCCAATATTTGTTTTTTCTTCTTTGCTGTCTTATTTCATCCTTGGTAGAAGTGATCCTATGCTTTTAGTTTTAGTCCTCTGCTCTTTTCTCCATTATATACTCTCTCCCTCTATTAGTTTGCTAGGGTTGCCATAACAAAGTACCACAACCTGGGTGGCTTCAACGACAAAAATTTATTGTCTCACAGTTCTGGAGGCTAGAAGTTCAAGATCAAGGTATTGGTAGGGTTGATTCCTTCCGAGCTGTGAGGGAAGGTTCCTTCTGAGGCTGTGAGGAAAGGATCTGTTCCAGGCCTCTTCTTACCTTGTAGATGTCTGTCTTCTCCCTGTGTCTCTTCACATTGTCTTCCCTCTATCCATGTGTCTCTGTGTCCAAATTTTCCTTTTATAAGGATACTAGTCATATTGAACTTGATTCCTCTGCAAAGATCCTATCTCCAATTAAGGTCACATTCTGAGGTACTAGGGGTTAGGACTACACCATAGGAATTGTGTGGAGACATAATTCAGTCCATAACACCCCCCCATGATTTGATCTACTCTATGGCTTCAGTGATCACTTCCATGAACATGACCCATTGATCTTGGCCTTGACCTTTCTCCCAAGCATTAGCCCACTGATTTTTTTTTTAAAAAATAGTATTGCAAATACATTATTTCCTGTTACACATTGAACAAGAAGAGTCCTTCTCCACACAGAGATAACAGAAAATCATTACATAAATAGCTGCAAGGGAAAGTAGTGAGCGCTGGAGTGGAATAGAAAGAGTGTAGGGATCTATAGGAACCTACTGCAGTAGGATCTACTCTAGTTTTGTTCCACATTTCCAACTGCTTTTTTGGGTATTTTTGTTCAGATGTTTAACCAGCACTGAAAACCCAATATGTTCAAAACAAGTAAATCTTCTCCCCTTTCAAACAAATGAATCCAGGTGATTTCTCTATTTCTATGAGTGATCCTATTCATCTAGTCACACAGGCTTGCAAACTTGTTGTCATCTTTGTTTTCTCTACACCTTATTCTCAACATCCAATGAGTCACCAAGTATGATGGTTAACTTTAGGTGTTAACTTGACTGGATTAAAGAATACCTAGAGAGGACTGGTAAAGCATTACTTCTGAGTGTGTCTGTGAGGGTGTTTCCAGAGGAAAATAGAGTGTGAGTTAGTGGACTGAGTGGGGAAGATCCACCTTCAATGTGAGTGGACACAATCCATTCATCAGGAGACCCAGATAGAACCAAAAAAAAGTCAGGGGAAATCTGTTTTCCCTTCTCTCTTTCTCCTGGAGCTGGGACATGCTTCTTGTCCTACCCTTGGATATCAGAACTCCAGGCTTTCTGACCTTTGGACTCTAGGATCTGAGGCTTTTGGACTTGGACATGCTAGCATCCCAGGGCCACCAGCTTGCAAACAGCCTGTTGTGGGACTTGTCAGCCTCCATAATTACATGAGCCAATTCCCTAATTAAATCCCCTCTCATATATCTATATCCTATCTGTTCTGTCTCTCTTGGAGAACCCTGACTGATATACTAAGTCATAGCCAATTTAGCTCTCCAATGTATCTATCAGTCCTGTCTCCTCTGTTCTCTTCCCATTGCCATCAGAGTAAGTCAGGCCCACGTCACCTCTACCTAAAGCACTGCAGTGGCCTAACTACCTTCCACATTTCCAAGATATTCTACAGAGCACTATCCGACTCACGTTCAAAGTAAGCGCTGCTCTTGCCAACATTGGAGTCTACCCTATCTTTTCAGCCATATTTCCTGTCACTTTCCTACTTTATCTGGCACTGGACCTTGAATATGACCTATATTTTACAATCCCTTTTCATGCCTTTGTTATCTGAGATGAGACATACTATATTTACTGAGAGGATGGAATGCAATACTCATCTCTATACCCTCCTTACTGTAATTAGAGTGCCTTTCATTCAGGAAATATAGCTCAGTACATATTTGCTTCATTGAAGTGTGTGGTGTTATATGGTCATATCATTAATGATATCATATCATTAATTTTCAAATTCACCTTTTAACATAGCTGCTGCATTTGGTAGGAGTCTACTAATCCCACTCCCAATCCAAAAAATAAAATTTTTCATTGTTATCTGCCCTGGGCTAATCTGACTGGGCCAGGAAATGAGGAAAGACAGCCATCCTGGACTTTTAAGAGCATGCCCTTCCAGTGTGGTGACCCGTGTGGTCAATCTTCTGGCTCCTAATCCTTTTGCTTGCCTTCCAAGATATAAATTGCATTTTTCCTCCAGACTCAAAACTTTCCCAGTGTCAGTTCCAAGACACCATTTGGCTTGGCCACAGAACCTCATGACTAGGAAGAGTGTAGTTCTATCCCATTCCAGGAGGGACCATACAACTACGGGGCTGATTCAAATTTTGTGTTCAAGTCTGATGGCAGTAACTAAAAACCACCCCCTGTCTTGTTTTAGCATGAGTAGTATAGCTTGAAAATGCCTGGATGTCACCCCCTTCCATCAATTATTCCTGAAATTCTGAATCCTAATGTGGGGGGATGGCAGAAACAAAAGTTGATTGGTCTCTAAGCAAAATCTCTTCTGGTGCCACCATGTTTATTGACCACAGAGGGACTGTGCATTGAGTTCCCCCATTGTGTGTGGTGTCCTTATCACCTCCCAGCATATAGCTCCTTGTTGGCACTTTTTGTAGACTGAAAAAAGAAAGAATTATCTGCGTTTCCCCATTCCTACCTGCTGAAAATCCTGTCCCATTTTTATGCTTCTGAGATGGGCGATATAAAGGTCTTGTCTAAAGGGCTTCAGGACACTAATGCTGACAAATGGCAGATGTGGTATCAAAGTACTTGCTCTGCTTCTTTCTTCACAATTCCTGAACAAAAAACACAGAGCCATAAGAAAAATATTTACTCATTCATCCCACAAACATCAAGGGTAGCAAGTCTGTGCCAAATGCAGGGAATCCAGATCTTGCCTCCTGTGAGTAGTTCACAGTAGAGCAGGAAAGAGCCAAATGTATAATTTCCTTTATTTTAAAATTATGATCATTCAAAACAAGCATTTTATCACATTTGGGAGGCCCTTGTTTAACTTTCCTCATCCACTTTTGCTTTTTTTTTTTTTCCTTACAAAAGAAAATGTGAGTTTTGCTTAGGGGACTTTGCATATAGATCCAGTGGTCAGAAGATAAAAGATTTCCATGGTAGTGGCTTGTTTATAGCCTTTTCTTTGCAGAGATTATTCAGCCACAGAAAATATTCCATTCGCAGGAGAGTTTGCTTCATTTTATCTTTCTTGTGCCTTGTGGAAACCCTATTGTGACATAGCATGAACTTGAAAATGTCCCACTTTAACAAACATATCATTTCCCCTCATTGTGAGTAGAGCAAGGATAGAGATGAGATCATCCTTCTAGAGAAACACTGGAGGCCAGCCCTGCTGCCTGGTCCGGTCTGGGAAGTAGCGGTCAGGAAAGGCTTTTTAGAGGTAATGCTTGAGCCAAATCTGAAGGATTGAGGGGGCGGTAGGGGAATGAGTCAGGCTAAGACAGTGATGGTGGAGGAGGGCCTTATTCCAGGCAGAGCAGAGAGTGGGAGCAATAGCCTGGAGACGAGGAATAGTAGTGACATGTAGCACCTATAGATCACTGGATCATCAGCAAGAAGTAGAAGATGAAGTTGGCATGATAGACAGTGTCAGGTCACCAATGAGCCTTCTTCACTTCCTTGGCAAATAGAAACAACAAAATATCTGTAAATTTTCTATGCCTAGCATGTGGGAAACCTCTTCAGTGACTTTGTGAATAAACTTCCCCCATGATGCCTTAAAGAATTTCCCTTCCTCCCATAATTGGATAATAATATATCCTGAGTAGCCTGGGTACCAATGTCATTTGGGTGTTTTTTTAAGTCACTGCAGATATATTAAAGGGTGGTGAAAGTTTTGGGTCTCTTTTTAAAATACAGAGGGCCTAAGCAACCAGTAAGGGCCTATTGTGAATGTGTCAAGTAACGAATATTCAACTGCCAAAGAAAACTGAAGAAAAGGTTTCAGTTTAGACAATATGACAGACGCAGTCTGTAGTGATCAAAAAGAATGTCTCCCAAACAAGAGGAAAGAGAAGATGGGCAGGGAGAAGGACATATGCAATTTGAAATGGATAGTGAGCTGACAACAGAGCTCAGCATGGGTCTTTGAGCCCAGTCAGATGCTAGAATGAATAACTGGTGGGCAGCACAGTCCATCACAGTATTAGTTTTGTGTAACTGCTGGAACAAATTACTACAAACTTAAAACAGAAATTTATTTTCTCACAGTTCTGGTGGCCGGAAGTTCAAACACAAGGTATTGACAGGACTACATTCCCTCCAGAAGCTCTAGGGGTGAATCCTTCTTTTGCCTCCTCTAGCTTCCGGTGGCTGTCAGCATTCCTTAAGCTTGTGGCCACATCATTCCTAATTTTGCCTCTGTCTTCACAGGGCTTTCTCCTGTGTGTCGGTGCCTTCTTCTCTTCTCTCTCTTATAAAGACACTTGTCATTGGTTTAGGGCCCACCTTGATACTCCAGAATGATCTCATCATGAGATTCTTAATTTTATCTGCAGAGACTCTTTTTCCAAGTAAGTTCACATTTACAGATTCCAAAGGTTAGGATGTGAGCATACGTTTTGAGGGGCCACCATTCAACCTACTACATAGTGTTTACAAGGGGGAGAAGTGTCCTTTTTTCTTCTATTCCTGATTGTAAAGTTAATACATACTCATTATAAAAGGTATAGAGAATATAGAAAACCACAAAGAAACATAAAACCTATCTTTAATTTCACAACCCAGAGTCAATCACTGTTAACAATTTGAGCAATTATATTCCAGTCTTCTGTGAATATATGTACTGACTTTGTTAGGCCCCTGCTTTACTTACTATTGTGTAATGTGTTTTTTTCCAACTGCTGACATATTGTGAACATCACCCCATGTCTTTAAATCTCTCTCTATAACTTTTTATCACCTGCATAATATTCCATCACATGGCAATATCATAGTTTCGTGAACAAGTTCTATACTGTTTGACATTTAGACTATCCTCAATTTTTCAGTGTTATAGTAACACTGAGATGAGGACATCCATGCCAGGGTATTTAAAAGAAGACTTGGGTTGTAAGATACAACAGGACATTGATTGTGGATACCCTAAATTCTCTGAGTTTTATAATAAAGTGCTCACTGGACTGCACTGAATCAGGCCAGAGTTTGGCAAGAGGTTTGGCCTGGAGCTGAGAATCACTTTACTACTTCTCTTTCTCAGAAAAAAAAAAATGCCTCATTTATTCAGCTTCATCTACTGCCATTCTCTGTCTTATGCTTTTTACTTTCAAGGGTGGAGTAATATGCCTGCTACCTCTTTTTAAGTCTCATTAATATTTTATTAATGCTTACCATCTTATCTAGCCAAGCAAATCTTCTTACTCAGTGAAGTATAAATATAACTTTTCATTTTAAGCCCCATGGTGAAGCTTGAAACGAATAGCACTTGAAAAATCTACCATAGTGGGATTTTTTTTTATTTCTAAATCTGCAGTGAGAAATAATTTGTATTTAGACTAGAATAAGAGGATGGGAGGAGGGGTCATGGGCAAACTCAACAAATGCGGAGTTGTTTGAAAAAACTGTTTAGTTTCCTGAGTAACTAAAAAAGATAGTCCTCAGATTGATGTGAAAGAGAAGCTTATATTTGAACTGCAAAAAAAGTCAGTACAAACCCATCTGGCAGACTCATAATAAGGAATACAAAGAGCCTCCAGATTGTTCATTAAAGAAAATTAATATTTGCTGAGGAAGCCCATCGTTGTGCACAGCCAGCTTACTTTTTGAAATGACATAGAAAGTAGAAAGTTCTGATCTACTTTTACTTGTGATTTCCAGGATTACTGCCATAGAGTTTTGGCCCATGAAGTGAACGCTCTTTCTGGTTTGGCATCCTGCATTGATAAAGTGAGCAATTGCTAAAAAAAAAAAAAAAAAAAGAAAGAAAGAAAGAAAGAAAAGAAAAAAGTCAATCTGAAGGTTATTTCTGCATCTGAGTAACACAAGTGTACAATTCTGATGATGAAATCACAGAAGTGACAGCAATACACAATACTAGTATATCCAGTTTCAAGAAATATGTTGAAAGTGCATATTCATCATTCACTCAGCTTGACTCCAGTAGTGATTTAAAAAAAAAAAAAAAAAAAGATCCAGTCTGAGCAGAGGGGGATTGTTGAGAACCTTAAAAAAACACATTTTAGTCCAAACGACCAATTCATTAATAGCAGCTTCTGTCATCATGCACCTCCATAGAGCTCACTCCTTTCTATACTGAAGCTCGATACACATCATGAACACTTGGCTCTCAGATTGGCCAAGAAAGCTCTTTTAGATTTGTCCTGTTCAGTTATTTCCTCATTCATCAAATATTCACTGTGTCTACTATCAATGATCTCAAAATCTAAAGAAGAAACACACAAATGAAACTATACAGCCTGCTAAGTACAGTGAGAAAGGTAAGAACCCAGAGGAGGAGCAGACACTTACCCTACCCTGAACCACTATCAGATCTTCACTCCCAGGGTCCTACTGTTTGACTTGGTATCTCAGCTGACCACTCAATGTCTAGGTTCTTCCCAGGATGACTACATTTATATTTGCTTACTGTATGCCATATTTTACATACATTATCTCATGTGATCCTCATAATCACCATATAAGGTATTTACAAACTCTATTTTATAGGCTTTGAGAAGATAAGTAAAATTATCCAAGAATTTGAATCCAGTTTGGCCTAACTCCAGATCTCTGGTTTATTCCATCTCACCATGCTGACACTCAAATTTTAAAAAGGAAGATGACATAGGGTTAAAGAGTGCAGAGCCATTAGCCAGTGTGGGTAAGAAAGAGCCTTTGGATTTGATCATTAGGAAATCATATTTATGCCCACTGTACTAGTTTGCCGGGGCTGACATAACAAAGTACCCAAAACTTGGTGGCTTAAACAGCAAAAATTTACTGTGTCACAGCTCTTGAGGCTAGAAGTGAGAGATCAATGTGTGAGCAGGGTTGGTCCCTTTTGAGGGCTGTGAGGGAGACTGATGTAGTCCTCTCCTCTAGCTTCTGGTAGCCTCAGACGTTCCTTGGCTTGTAGATGGCATTCTCCGTGTCTTCACATCAACTTCCCTCTGCACATGTCTGTCTCTGTGTCCAAATTTCCTCTTTTTATTATATAAGGATATCAGTTATACGGCTCTTGAATGTTTGCCTTCAAGCAATCCCTCCCGCCTTGGCCTCCCAAAGCGCTGGGATTACAGGCATGTGCTATCATGTCCAGCCTAGGACTTCAGTCATATTGGATTAAGGCTCACCTTAATGATGCCATTTTAGCTGGATTATCTCTGTAAAGACCCTATTTCTAAATAAGGTCATATTCTGAAGTACTAGACATTAAGACTTCAATATATTTATTTTTAGGGGACACAATTCACCCCATTTATACCTACTGAATGAGCACTTTCAGCTCAGTAGTAAACACAGAAGGCAGATTTAGAAGGGGTAAGGCTTGAGACATGATAAAGTCATAGGAATTGGCCTGCAGGGGGCGATAAAGGAGGCTTGAGAATGTTTTCCGGGTGAGGAAAAGGCACTAGGAGAAAGCGAGAACTTTCTGAAGAGAGGATAATTGACAGAGTAGAGTCCTGAAGGGAATGGGAGGCGGTGTGAATTGTCAGAAAAGAGGTAGGATATCACTTCTTTTGAAACAAAAAAGAAAGAGAGAAGTTTTCACCAAATGCTATTTGTGTGCATTTCTGGAGATATCTTCATCACCTCAGCCCAAATCTCATCCCAGATTTGCCAGAGGCCTGCCTTATATTTTTTCAATAACTTGTAGCTATTGCTTTATAAGTTTATAACAGCTTCATTTGCAGCTTTATAATTCTCAGGTACAGCTTGACACTTGATAAAAGTATCACAGGATCTCTCCCATAGTTATTATTAGAAAAATGTTTGAATGAGTGATTGAACCAATGAATTTACAAGTATAAAGAGAAGGAGACAATGTCACACAAAATAATCAGGTCTTGTCTCTACTTAAACCTCATGGTAGCACATTGCTGAGGTTGAACATGCCTGAGGCAAAGTCCTGCCAGTATAGACGACAGGGAAAAAGCACTGAACAAGGGTGGCAACAAAGCATACGCCTGGGCCATGACACATGACAGAGAGGAGTCCTCCATTTGCAGCTGTTCACACTCCAATAACAGAACATTCAAAGAGAACAACTTCGAAACTCCTCTTCTTCATTTCCTGCTTGAGTAAACAGCAGTTGTGTACCTAAAAACATTATCATAGAATAAGCACTTTGAATAAAAAGGATTGCCCAGAACTTCAATATTTCAACCCAGGTGTCAAAATCAGAAGCTATTAGACAAGAGGCAAGTCCTAGAGCTGGGTGTCAAATGGACACTTTTGAAAATAGACCCTTTGGATATGGTGACCTACCAGCCACCAGAGTGCTAGTGATTCTGGCAGTGCTTCATGGAGTTGGCACTGGTGCTACTGATCTCGGGACTTGGTAGGGACCATAGCTCTTGCCATTGCATCATGTTCGTTTTTGCAAATTAAGAGAGTCCATTAGAGAAAGTTGAAATGCTTTCCCTAGGACCTTTTATCAAATCAGTGCAAGGATACAGAATGTGACCAGAAAGACCCGAGTGCCCCGTCTGTCTCTTAACCATAAACAACAGTGGGCTTAAGAATATAGCACAACACAGAAGGCAAGTATGATAGCATTGTCAGTATTCTCTTTCCCGTCACAATTTCTCTTAGACTCACACACATAGTGCATATTTACGGAAAGTGTTTATATATAGCTTACCTGCCTAAGAGCATGATTCATGTTATATAAAATGTGACATTTTATAATTGAGCACTTACGCTACACACTTTTATCCTTTCACTAATTTGACAGTTCTCTTTTGAAATGAAAAGCTCTCATAAACCAGCACTCTGTGTGTGTGTGTATATGTGAATGTATATAACATAACCAAGAGAATATTTCAGTATGTAAAGCAATAAGGGCCTAAATTTGATAAGCCTATCCCCAAAAGAAAATGAAGACTTTAAAGAACCTGACAGGTTCAACCTTTAATCCCTTCCATTTAAGATATTATTGACAGAAAGAGGTTTTTGAAATTATATATTAAATTATAAAAATTATTATGTATTTCAACTGCTACACTACTTGTTCATAATTCAAATATTTTGTTTTCAAAGCAGGGTTCGCATTCAGAAACAAAGCCCTGAAACAATGCTCATGGTCTAATTCAGTAAGACCATTCACAACTTTGCTTTCCTTTTTCCCTCCCCTCATTTCCATTTGGGAGCTAAGAGGCAATTAGTGCTGTCTCTGTGTGCTCTGGTTAACCATGGAAGAACTCAATTCAGAAAGTCCAACTGTTGTTCACTCACGCCAATTAAAGGACTCTGTACTTAAATCTGCCTCAGGCGATCTTTTAGAAATGAGCCTTTGTGACCAAAATTCTCAGATGAGGAAAGGCACTGAAAATTAATCAGTGCTATTTCTAGGTACCGGCAAGGATGCTGCAGTGCCACCATGCTTTAGGAAAACTCACTTGGGACTTGAAGCTGTGCTCAGAATTTGCACTATCTCACCTATTTGCTAAATTGATTCTTACAAATGACAGATACTGGTAGGTCAGTTCAGAGAAGGTAAAATTCAAAGAGCAAAAAACAAAAAGTTGGGCTGAACCTTCAATTCACAATATACATGGCCTTAACTTTTTGCTTCAGAAGAGATTTGTACATCAAGGATGGCTCTTCAAACAAGCAGGAATATGGAATCAGACTCCAAGCTGTCGCTGGTGACATGACATAATAATTGTGGCAAAGGGGAAAAACAGCACTTGGGTCCTCTTTTGTGTGACCTGTTGTTGAATGTCAGAATAAACGATGTCGTATGTTCAGATGGTTAGTCTTTCTTGCTTCATGATAACCTTTTCAACAGTATCCTATCATACCTTGCTCTTCTCCCTCCAAAATTAGCAAAGTTCTCCATTGGCCTGTCATGATGATGGAGTGTAGCAATGTCTTAATTATAACACCCTGCTTTGGCTAGAATGAAAAATGTTTTCATTACAATATTTGCTTTGACATACTGTCACTGTCCAATATCTCTTTTCCTTCTTATAGTCAACAAATTTGTGAGGGCATATCTCTAACCAAACTGTAAAAATAAGTGAGGAGTCCCTTGACATACAGCTGACTCTGAGGTCCCTACAACCCAGTGATGGAACTTCTAGAAATAAATTATGTTCTGCATTTATTCTCACCATCAGGCATACTTGGAGCCTCTCAGATCACCTCACTGACCACTCTTTTTGGTGACCTCTGCTAGCTCTTCCCTATTTACCTGAGCTTTAAGTGTTAGAGGGCCTCAGGGCCCAGTCTTTGGATATATTCCCTTCTCTACATTCACTCCCTTGGTGATCTCATCTGTCTCATGGCTTTAAGTTCCATCTATATAAAGACAACTCCCAAATGTGCATGCATGCGTGTGTGTATGTATATATATATGTGTGTGTGCCTTCTGAGGCCCAGATATGTGTATCCAGCTGCCTCCTCAATAGCTCCACTTGAAAATCAGCAGGCATCTCAGATTTAACATATCCAAAACCAAAATCCTGACTTTAAAATCCTGTTCCTCCTCAATTTTCCCCATTTAGATTAATGACAGTCCTATTCTACTTGTTCAGGCCAAATCCTTTAAGTCATCCTAACTTCTCTCTTTCTCTCACACCTGACAGCTCAACTGTAAGAAAAATCCTACTGGCTATACTTTCAGGATACATCTAGAACCCCACCATTTTTCACCCACTCCACTGTTGTCACCCTGGTCCAGCCACCATCATCTCTCCCCTAGATTGTTGCAAACAGTCTCCTCACTGGTTGCCTCTGCCCTTGCCCCCTTCAGTCTATTTCAACACAGAAGCCAAAGTGATCCTGTTAACAAATGTCATCTTATCACTTCTCTGCACAAACACCCCTCTACTGGTTCCCCATTTCTCCCAGAATATAAAACTCAAGTCCTTGTGCTGGCCCATGAGGCCCTCCATGATCTGGAGCTCCACATGTTCTTCAACTTTGTCTCCTATCATACTCTGCCTCCCTCACTTAACTCCGGCCACCTAGCATTTCACCAACCTAACTACACATAGGCCCATCTCAGGGTCTTTGCACTTGTTATTCTCCCTATGCCTGGAATATTTTTCTCCCTGATATCTGCATGCATCATTCCTTCAACTCTTTCAATTCTTCACTCAAATGGCACCTTCTCAGTGAGACCTTCTCTTGCCACCCAATTCAAAATGGCACCCTCTTCCATATACCACATGTGTACTCCTTGTCCCCCTACCATCCTTTATTTTACTGCATAGCATTCATCACTAACATACTAGGTGTTTGATTTATTGTTTAATTCTGTCTCCCTGACACTTGAATAGTCTATAAGTTAGAGATTTATGCCTGTCTTGACCTCTGCTCTATCCCTACCACCTAGAACAGCATACCTAGCATTCAGTGAGTACTCAGTAAATATCATTTGAATAAATGAATTAAAACCCTAAGACAATCAGTCAATTCAGAATAAAACTAAGGTAAATCATTAAAGTAGCTATAGATTGAATTAAAAGTTCACTCCAGCCAATTATTCAATTTGGGGGCTATATGTACATACACATGCACACACATACATATATATATATATATGACACAGAGAAAAAGAGAGAGACAAACAGAGAACTTAGTTATCAATGAAGCAATAGAAGCAAGAATGAGAGTAGGGTGGCTGAGCAGAGGTGTTCCCAGCCCCTGGAACACCACCAAGGAGGCCAAGGCCAATTTTGTAGACCTGATGTTTTAAAAAAATAATTTGTAAAACTTATGATGAAGCACTATTGACAATTCAATTAGCCATACAAAAAAGGCAGATTCATCTAACCTCTGGCTGAAAACTTTTTCTTTTATTGCGTAAAATGGCTATAATCAGTCATAGATATAAACAAAATTACCAGGTCTGATTTTTGTTTTATCTCATAATTCATCATCAATAGAAAAACAGACCAGACTCAACAGAAGGAAAATGGTAGATGCTATAGGAGGGAAATATGGTTTACTAATGAATTAATAATCATGTTTGTCCTTTCTACTATAAAGCCTTGCCTTTCTTGCCACTCATTTCTGTCACTTAAGTGGGAAAGTTATCTGTGCAAGAATTTTTTTGAGTCGGGAACTTCATCTCAACCTGCATTTTTTTTACCTTTTGATATTTTTCTTCCAAGACATGTTTTACTGTGACAGGATTTCTCGGATGAAAGCAGAGTTCAAGGTAGGTTACTACACACAAGTCTAATTAAATATTTGAGGAAATAGGTCTTTTGATCCAGCAAGAGTTCAAAATTTTATGTATTTATTTCCTTTCTAGTTTAACTAAAAGTTGAAATGTGGGGGTTTAAGATGGCTAATGAAATGCTAATCAAGCTAGCCCAAACATCAACCCAGCTTCTGGGATAGCAGAGCTGGATAATGGCAAGAATACTGGCTAGGATTCAGAGTCTTGGTTTCCACATATCTAAGACTGAAAGTTACTCTTTTCCTTGCCTGTCTCAAAGGATCGCTGTGAAACACAAATATGAAAATGAATGGGAACGGGCTCTTTCAATGACAAAATGCTGTCCATGTAAGAGCCACACTAATGGGAGAAGTAGGGTAAACTTCCTTCTACTTATTTCTCAAGCTGGGTGAGCAAATGAAATTGTTAAATGTAGAAACTTTTAGCCTCTGAAGAAAATGGAATGTATTAAAAGGCAAAAAGAACATTGTTGTGTTGAATCACTCAAAAATTCCTTTTACGTTTTCATCTGCTATGATGTATTATCTTTGGAGACAATATGATGCTTCTCTTCTAAAAATGTCACAGCTTTGAGGACAATAATTTCAGAATTTCAGACAAGCCAATGAATTTCTCTTGGAAGATCCTTTTATAAAAATGACCAAGTATAAATCCTTTACCCTCAATTTATGTCATAACCAGAGTGGCTGGCTGACTTATAATTAGCTATATCCTACCAATATGGCTCTTGATTCTAGAATGCAGAGATACAGCAACTACTTTTACAAGAGCCTGAGATGCATACTGAAAACCAACTACTTATATAGCACTGTTTTTTTGTATGTCAGAAACCTTATTATCTAACTTTGGTAGAACGATGTCCTCTCTGTTCCCTTTCAACCACATAGTCACATTATACTGTACAATTGCACCTCATTTTCTCTGGGCTCCTTTGCTCATTTGAAGATTTTTACATACAGAGAACACTGAGTGATTATCATCACATCCTCTAGTTTTAATCCATAAATAGATTAAGTACAACTTAACACATTTCTGCAGCTGAAACATGAGTGTGGTTACTTCACAAATCATCCAACTGAGGCAAGCCAAATTGCAAAACAATAAAATGAAGAGTCTAATTCTCATGCTGTCAGTTACAAAACTTAGCTCCAGTAAACCTATGTAAGTAAGTCAGCCAGTTGTACCTCAACTCCCAGCTCTGTGTCCTTCTCTGATGCTTTCTCTTGATCCCTCTATTCAGAGGCAGGCAAAAATGATTGATAATAGGTGCACATTTTATCCCCTACCTAGTGTGATACAGAGTGAACAGAGATCAAATCTTGAAAAGGTTAGGAAAGGAAAGTAACATCTATTTTACTGAGTACCTACCAAGTGGCAAGAACTTTATAGACATTATCTCACTTATTCATTCATTCATAAATAACCTATTAAATGTTAGACAACCCAAAATAAGTAAAGCAGATAATGTTCCTACATTCATGTAGCTTACCAGGGAGTATGAGAGACAGACATTTTAAAATAATCATACTACTTCTGCTTCCAAGTAGAATGGAGTATATAATAAGCCACAGCAAATAAATACTTCTGTTATAATAAGTATTAATACCAAAATATTAATAAATTATACAAATCATATTTTAAATGCCTGAGAGAGCTTTGGTAAGAACTAGATGAATGAAAATTTCAGAAAGTAGGAAACCATTTCAAGCCCTGATCTACACTAAAAGATAAAGGAAACTCTTGTGACAGAAGAAAAGGATCCCAGACAGAAATGTGGAAATGCAGGAAAGAGTAAAGAACAGAAGAATAGACTAATATGTGGATTAATATAAATAAATATTACCTTCACAAAGTAATAATGATATTGCCTTGTAGAATTCACATTAACTGACAACAACAAAAAGGCAAGAGAAAGGTAAATGGAGTTTAGGGGTTCTAAGGATTTATTGGTTTATGGAGATAGGGCAAAATAATAACAGGAATAGCACAGAACTTTCCCAACCTGAAAAAAGCAATCTATGAAAAACCTACAGCTGACATCATACTCACTAGTGAAAAACTGTTTTCTCCCTAATATCAGTAGGTACACAAGGAAGTCCACTCTCATCACTTCTACCCAACATTGTCCTGGAAATTATAGCAGGGCAATTAGGTAAGAAAATGAAATAAAAGTCATCAAGTTGTAAAGGAAGAAATGAAACTATCTCTATTCAGAGAATATGTATACATATTATATATATAAAATGATAACTAATATTATAATAAGAGAGTTCAAAGTTTCAAGATACAAGATCAATATACAAAAATCAATAATGTTTCTATACATTACCAATGCACATTATGAAAATGAATTCCATATATAATAGCACCAAAAAGGATAAACTACTTAGAAATTTTTAAAGGAATACAAGACTTATATATTGAAAACTACAAAACATTGTTGAAAGAAATTAAAGAAGACCTAAATAAATGGAAAGACATCCCATATTCATGGGTTGGAACAATATTGTTAAGATGACAATACTTCCCAAATAGATCTACAGATTCAATGCAATCACTCTGAAAATCCCAGTTGGATTTTGTGTAGAAATTGGCAAGCTGATTCCAAAATTCATATGGAAATGCAAGGGTCCCAGAATAACCAAAACAATCTCAAAAAAGAACAAAGTTGGAAGACTCATTCTTTCCAATTACAAAATTTACAACAAAGCTACAGTAATTAAGACATTGGATACTGACACAAGGATAGACATACACATCAATGGAATAGAATTGAGAGCCAAGCAGTTTGGCAGTTCCTCAAACTGTTAAACATAAAGTTACCATATAACCCCAGCAATTCCATTCCTAGGTACATACCCAAAGGAATTGAAAACATATGTCAACACCGAAACTTTTCACGAGTGTTCATAGAGATATTATTCATAATGGCCAAAAAGTGGAAACAACCCAAATGTTTATCAATTAATGAATGGAAAAACAACATGTATGATATCCACACATGGGATACTTTTCAGCATAAAAAGGAATGAATGATTGATACATGCTACAAGATAGATGAACCTTACAAACATTATGCTAAGTAAAAGAAGCCAAACACAAAAGACCATATTTTGTATGATTCTATTTATATGAAATATCCAGAATAGGCAAATCCACAGAGACAGAAAGTAGGATAATGTTTTCTGGGATCTTGGGATGAGGGGAAAATTGGATGAGACTAATAGGTACAGTGTTTCTTTGGGGGTGATAAAAATGTTCTTAAATTAGACAGTGGTGATGGTTTTACAACTCTGTAGTTATCCTGAAAATAATTCAATTCTACACTTAAAAGCATGACTATTATAGTATGGAAGTTATATTTCAATAAAGCTATTATAATTTTTTAAACCTAACTAAATTTTCTTACAAGAGCTTATATTTTTAAAAAAACATCACATGTACTCACGATCAAATTGGTATTAACTGATCAACACATAAGAGCATATATAAGAATAACATCAGATGGGCACGGTGGCTCACGCCTGTAATCCTAGCACTCTGGGAGGCCGAGGCGGGCAGATTGTTTGAGCTCAGAAGTTCGAAACCAGCCTGAGCAAGAGCGAGACCCCGTCTCTACTAAAAAAAAAAAAGAAATTAATCAGACAACTAAAGATACATAGAAAAAATTAGCCGGGCATAGTGGTGCATGCCTGTAGTCCCAGCTACTCGAGAGGCTGAGGCAGGAGGATCCCTTGAGCCCAGGAGTTTGAGGTTGCTGTGAGCTAGGCTGACGCCACGGCACTCACTCTAGCCCAGGCAAAAAAGTGAGACTTTGTCTCAAAAAAAAAAAAAAAAAGAATAACATCTATTGGATGTTGGGCAGGGGGTAAGGGGAAGCGGGAAGGAGGGAGGAGGGGACGGGTATACGCATACACAAAGAGTGCAATGCGCACCACCCGAAGGATGAGCATATTTGAAACTCGGACTTGGAGGGGGGGTGCAAGGGCAACATACATAACCTAAACATCTGTACCTCCATAATATGCTGAAATAAAAAAAAAAAAGAAAAAAAAACATAAGGACACAGAAAAGTCTAAAGTGAAAGGATAGAAAAAAATGAATCATTCAAGCATTAATCAAAAGACTGTCATAATTATACTAATATCAGGCAAAGTAAATTTTAAGGCAATAAGCATTATTAGCGATAAAGAGCAACATTTTATAATGATAAGAGGTCAAAACCTTTTCAATATCTTTATAATGATAAAAAGGTCAATATCTTCAATAGGAAGATAGTATATCCTAAAACTCTATACACATAATATAGCTTCAAAGTATATAAAGCTAAAATCTGACAAAAGTAAAAACAGAAATTGACAACATGATCATAAAAGAATAGTGACACACCTATCTTAATAGCTGATAGAACAGGCAGACAAAAAATCAGTATACATATGAAAGTTCTGAAGAGAACAATTAACAAACTTGATATAATATTCACTTATAGAACACTGAATCCAAAAAAGCCAGAATACACATTTTTTCCAATGGCACATGGAACATTTATCAAAACCTATCATATGCTGAGCCATGAAGAAAACCTCAACAAATGTTAAAATATTGAAACCATTCAGAATATGATTTTTAACCATAGAATTAAAATAGAAATTAACAACAGAAAGATAACTAGGAAAAAACCTAACTAAATGGAAATATACAGTACAAACAAAACAGACATGACCATGGGTGATGGTGGTTTAAATATTAGCTCAAGCCTTGAAGTGCTCCTTTGAGTCTGTTTTGTAACAATGTAGTTCTGGCCTCAGCCTGAGACTTTCTCATGCTGTTCATACATACATAGGATTATAAAATCTCCTTCTCCAGCTCTCTTCCCTCTGGAAATTATCCTTCTCTCTGTAGATATGGTTACCTGGGTTTCTTTCATTGATTCTCCTAACCAGAAAGGCAGCATCATTTCCGTCTGAGTTTTAGCTGTCTTTACTGCTCTGTCCCACTAAACAATTGATGCCTACTTTTAAGTCAAAGCCACAAAAACAAAAATAGCACAAAACTCATGCCCTTCCCTATTGTTTCTTCAAGTTTCAGTTGTCCACCACAGTTTGTCTCCCTGCATTTTTCCCCTCAGTATCCTCAGGTAATTATCTTTGTATTTTGTCCAGGGTGAAGAGTTGCCAGTGAGAGAATTGGTCTACCAGGGGGTTGCACTGCTATAACAGAAGCCAAAGGTCCCACACTGTGATTTTAATTTGTATTTATCTGATGATAATGAAGCAGGATGACCATGGCTTTCTCATCAGAAAACATGAAAAATATAAGATAGTGAAATAGCATATTTGAAGTATGAAAGAAAAAAAAAAGGTCACCTGGAATTCTATATCCAGTGTAAATATCCTTCAGGGATGAAGGTGATATACAATTTAAGAAAAAAAAACACACTGCAATGTTCTTAAGACTGAAGGGAAATAGAGGTGGAGAGAAGGTTGTATCTTCAAGAACAAATGAAAAGCATTAGAAATGGTTCACTTCTTAAGTTTTTAAAAATATGTATTATTGTTTGAAAAAAAGTATAATATTTTCTCATGTGGTTTTCGATGTAGGTAGATGTAATATATATGATAATTATAACACAAAGAATGACAGTGGGGGTTAAATGGACCTGTTGGATTAAAAAGTTTCTACATTTTACATGATACAATATTAATTCTAAATAAAGTGGTAAATTTTAGGGATATATATTGTAATTGCTGATGCTACCACTAAAAATAGTGTGGGAGTAGTATTATGATAATGAAACAGATTCAAAGAGATGGACTGATTTGTCCAAGGTTACCTCACCACTAAGTGGCTGATCTAAGATTTGAACCCACATGGTCTAACTCTAAAAGTCCATGCTCTTTTCACCACTACATGCTGCCTCCTCCAACATTGGCTGTAATCAAATCCATAATCCTTGAATTTCTAAGTGTTAAGTCACAGAGCCACACCTTAAGCCAACTCTTTATGAGTTGATTATTCTCCAATTATAGCTGCTCTCCCTCACATGCCTCATTATTCAGGACTCCTAGTTATCTTGACCTATAAGGCAATGTGGGTTCAGACGGGAGGCACACTGGGACCTCTGCAGTGAACCAGTGAGTGGAGAAGAATGCTCTGAACACACTGAGGTTTGGCCCTGAGCAGAGTGGTCCACAGCCCATTACACTTAGCCCACAGAGTCATGGGGCCGACTTCTATATGCTGAAGCAGCTAGTAGCACACATTAGTACTTCACAATTGAAAACTGTGAGCAGCTGGGATTATAAGAGCTGGCTCCAGCCTCTAGGGAATGTGTAGGTAAAGGAGGCTATAGATTTGTAGAAAAGGGTTTAGAGAAAAACTGGTGGGCAGGTGGAGGAAAATGAAACAAAAGCCTAGTCATATGGCCTGGTTGGGGGGATTCACCTCAGCCATCATGGTAAGAAAAGCCATCACCTGATAGCAGGGATGAGGCTTCTCAATATCCTCTCTGCCTCAGGGCTGGTTGGGGCTGAGTACACAGGCTGGACCTTGGGAAAGGCAGAGGCTGACAGAGTTTTCCCTGGTCAGAGAGAATGCTCAGTAGTTAATTGCACAGAGGAAAATAAGATGGTTTCCCTGCAGTTTGATGTATGGAAATGAAACAATTCTATTACCTACTGTTTTGCTTTTGTAACCTAAACTCATCTCTAAAAATCAGTGCAATCATTTCTAAGACACCCCTCCATCACTTCTTGTGGCTGCTTCTCTCAGAAAAAAACACAGGAGAATGTTTTAGGGAACAGCAACAAAGAGAATGCTAGGGGCTGTCTCTTCCTGAGCTAAGCAATTCCCAGAGAAAAGTGAAAGGGACAAGATGAAATTCTGCCAGCAAAATCCCTAGAGATCATTCTTGGCACATGACCCTCTTGCTCAGCCCTACGCAGGCTGGCTATCTGGGCTTTCATTTTCTGAGTGTACTGGCTTGTCTTTCTAAACAAGAGGCCATTTACAGCCATAATTATTTCCCAGGTATGTTGCAGCATGAGGGTTATTTATTTTGTGGATGGTTGAGCCAAATCTGGGAGGATCAGTCTAACCCACCATTTCTTCCTAATGGCTCAGTTTTTCCAACACCATTTTCAGTAACTGTTTTTGCAACCTCCAGAATACAGGGTACTTTATTTATTTTAGTATTCTTTGTACATTTAGCCATCATTCTCATTCAATAGGGTTTGGTGAAGAAAAGTAACTACAATTACCAACTGTGTTTATTCAAAAACCCTTCTTTATGAGGCGATTATTCCCCAATTATAGCTGCTCCTCCTCACATGCCTCATTACTCAGGACTCCTAGTTATCTTGACCATGAAAGTTCAAAGTGGAAATTTCTCAGGACCACATTCGAGGTAGTCCTTTGAACCTGAGGATGCCCTGAGAGCTGTGTCCACATTAAATTCTGAACCACCCTTTGATTCTATTTTGTAGCTGCAGAGATCAGTCTTGTGGTTGACAAAGACTTAATCAGAACACTTAATACTTTCAAATTTCTACCAATTGATTATGTCAGTTTATTTTAAAAAATGAACAAATCAGTTAGAATAAAAGTTATTATGGTCCTTGAAAATTTGCACTCACAATCAAAACTCTCTGTAGTGAGAACTTTGGATTGATCCACATAAATTATGGTCTAGTGCACGGAGGATATTATTTCTATGGTGCAACATATGGGTGAGGTATAAAAAGAACCTCAATAATTTGGTCTTACAATTACAGGAAGGAAGGAGAGTGGAGTTTAAAAACCTATTCCCTAGGTTTGGGAGTCAGACAAAACTGTATCCAAGTTTTGCCATTTCCTAACTATGACTTTGAGCAAATTACCTCACCTCTTTGAGGCTCAGTCTCCTCATCAGTAAGGTAGGAAAAGCAAAAATACCAACTTTAAAATGTCATAAGGATTAAGTAAGTATAAAAAGAACTGAGAAAAGGATCTGGTATACGGTTGACATTCAGTAAATGAGCACTGCTGATATACTTAGAAATATTTTCATTATTCCCAGACACTGTAGTGAGTTAATCACACATACTGTATTCCAGTCAACCTCAACTACTTAGAAGGCAGGGTATAGATGGTGGTGATGGTGATAAATGATAGCAGTTACTTTTTATTGCGCTCTTTCTGTAAACACTCTGCTAAGTACCTTACATGCACTATCCTATTTAATTTCCTTTAATTCTGACAATCACTCTATGAGGTAGGTGCCAATATAGTAGCTAACCACAAGGGTTTTGAAACCAGAAAGATCTGGGTTTGAATTGTGGTTCCCCCACTTAATAGCTCTGTAACCTTAGACAAGCTATAGAACCTGTCTTAGCTATAGTGTATCAAATTCCCCATCTGTAACAAAAATATAACTCTTAACTTCCTAGGGCTACTATGAGGATTTAAGAAGATAGTGTAAATAAAGTTCCTCGTACATAACAAGTGTTTAACGTTAGACTACTTCCTTCTTGCCTTATAATTTAATAAGAAAAGGGCAAACGAGTGAGTTTATGTATTACCTTATCACTCCTTAAATCTAAATTACACTAATATTTGTCAGAAGAAATACAGTAGAGAAATAAAATAACAAACCAAGCCATCCTGGAAGAAGTGGGAAGAATGAAAGAAAGCTGAAAGGATATTTTTATCTTAGCTTTTTTCAATATTACTCCTGAAAATGGTGCTATTTTTATTTGAATGTAATGTTATTTCTCAGTTTCATTCACTTGACTACTGCTTCAATAGTTCTTCACTGAGGCTGTGATTACTTGAATAAAGAATATTGTGACATTTGAGTAAATCATTTTAGAGCCTCTATTTTAGACAAATATAGACAATATAAATGTCAAATAAGCAGAGTCAGAAATCAACCCAGTGGCTTGATTATCTTTGTATTTTAAATATATCTTAATGGTAACAACCTCAACTGTCAGTTTCCAGAAATATTCTAACTGGCCTCTTACCAGCAAGAGACAGGGTTCAGCCTTGTACAGAACTTTAACAAGCTTCCCCTGCCACAGTCTGCCACATGCCCAGTGTTCACAAATGCATTTCCTCAACTGCCCACCCACACTCACTCTGTACCTTTTTCCTCATTCTGACTTCTTTCATCTGCTGGCCGCTGACCATTCCAACTTCAAATCACTCCTTCAGCTGGACAAATAATCCAGTCCATCCAAACTTTCAGCCTTGGCTTCCTCCTGGCCAAATGTTTCTATTGTCTCCCCACCTAGCACATGCTGATAACTCACAGAGTAAGCCCTTGTTGGATTGGCCTGGCTCCATAGAAAACTTCTGCCCACATACTGCCCCTGCCTGCAGCTTGCTAAACCTGTTCTACCATAGTCTTGTAGACAGCCCTGAACTGACATGAGTGAGAAAGAGGAGGGATGAGCAATTCAACAATCATCCCTGCAAAAAGCCTGAACTTGAAGGTAAATGGAATTCTTATGGACTATGAGAACCTGCAGCCTTAAGGCCATTTGTGGCCTTCTAGTTCCTTAAGTGTAGTCTTTTGACGGAATCCAAATTTTATGGAACAAATCCTTTTATTAAAAGGGGTGCAGCAGAGAAAGATAAAGCTTTTCTTGCCTCCTCTGGTGCTTAAAAAAGAACAATCAGAAGGTCACAGGTTCCCCATCCCAGGAACCTTCCTCCCAGGGCCCCTCCATCTCTCTTTTCTCACCCCTCTTTGCCTTGTCCCAGTTCCAGTTTCTTTTAAGATCAGTCTCTACTATCACCAAAACTTAATGTCCCCTCCCTAACCTTCTTTTCAGTACATAGCTATTTGGATTGGTATTCCCATTAGCTCCATTATGACAAGTGACTTCCATAAAAGAAATATCTTTCTGAGTTGCTGAGCACACCAGTATCTTCAGCAGGCTCAGCTGAATGGTTTAGCACAACATCCACCTTTCCATTCTAAAAAATGCTTTGGCTTCTATGGGCACAACTACAGTATACAGTTTGAGACTTCTGTGGCATTCAAACAAGTTATTTATACTCCCCCTTGTTACTAAAAGAATTTAAGGTAGCTTACCATATAATAGGATATGATTTTGTTCATTTTAGTTTAGTTCATAAGAAAATTAAAATTATAATTTAGAAGTCATAAAATTAAGGAAAGGTGAAAATAATGGTAAAAAGGTTAAAATGAGGCCAGGCAAAAGTTAGTACTCAAAATGTCTACTAAAAGTCTAGAACACTTGGCTAATTAGTAAGCCACAAAATTGGTCAGTGTGAAGGAAGAAAAGTAATTACATGATTTACAGTGCCTATAGGAAATAAGCGGAACAAGAGAAGCAAGAGTATTCCTGGTACCAAGACCAGATATCACATTACATTACCTACAACAACACATTTTCATGTTTCCTCTATGATCACATTCAGAGGGAAGGTATTATACAAGAGCATGGACACCCGGAAAAGGGCATCATGGGGGCTACTTTATGATTTATTTATCAGCCACACTTGTGATTTATTTTAAGTTTATACCAGGATGTTACATTGAGGAAATACCAAACACAGAGTAGACCAGGCAGAATCTCAAATCTTGAAGACAACTCTTTCAAATTAACTCAGTCAAAATAAAGAACAAAGAATTAAGAGGAATGAAAAAAGCCTACAAGAAGTATGGGATTATGTAAAATGGCCAAATATAAGAATCATAGCCATCCCTGAGGTGAAAAAGAAAATACACAAGGGCTGGAAAACCTATTTGAGGGAATAATTGAAGAAAACTTCCCTGGTCTTGCTAGAGATTTAGATACCTAGGTACAAAGAAGCTCAATGAACGCCTGGGAGAATCATTGCGAAGAGGCAATCATCAAGACATATAGTCATTAGACTGGCCAAAATCAACACAAAGGAGGAACTCCTGCAAGCCATGAGGCGAGAAATCAAGTAACTTCCAAAAGAAAACCCATCAGCCTAACTACACACTTTTCAATGGAGACCTTACAAGCCAGAAGCGATGGGGCCCCATTTTCAGTCTTCTTAAATAGAACAACTGCAAGCCTAGAATTTTGTATCCTACAAAACTACGTTTCATACATGAAGGAGAAATAAAGACTTTTCCAGACAAGAAAACACTGAGGAAATTTGTCAAGACAGACCTGCCCTGCAGGAAATACTCAGAACTGCATTATACATGGATCAGCACAATAGATACTCGCCAGTGTAAAACCATCCAAAAGCTAAAACTCAGAGCTCAGATAAAACAATAGCACAAGAGGTAAAATTAAGCAATAAGGTACTACCCAACAGGATGAACAGAACAGCATCCCACATATCAATTCTATTAATCAAGGTTAACAGTCGGAAAGCCCCACTCAAAAGACATAGGCTAGATGAATGAATGAAAAAATATAACCCAAGTATCTGTTGTATCCAGGAAACACATGTAACCCACAAGGACTCAAATAGACTCAAGGTGAAGGGATGGAAAAAAATATTCCATGCAAATGGAAACCAAAAGAAAGCAAGTGTAGCCATTCTTATATCAGATAAAATTGACTGTAAATCAATAATGGTAAAGAAAAAAAAGAGATGGTCATTACATAATGGTAAAGGGAACAATTCAACAAGAAGACATAACAAACCTAAATATTTATGCACATAACACAGGTGCACCCAGATTCATAACGCAAACCCTACTAGATCTAAACAAAGTGATAAACAGCAGCATCGTAATAGCTGGGGACTTCAACACCCTACTGACAGAACTTGACAAATCCTCCAAGCAGAAAATAAACAAAGAAACATTGGACTAAAATGGGACTCTACAACAAATGTGCCTAACAGACATTTACAGAACATTTTACCCAAAAACTACTGAATCTGCATTCAGTATACTATTTTTTATCTTTCATACTGAATTTTTACTGTACCTTTTTCTATGTTTAGATACACAAATACCGACCATTGTGTTACAGTTGCCTACAGTATTCATTACAGTAACATGCTGCATAGGTTTGTATCCTAGGAGCAATAGACTACACCACATAGCTTAAGTGTATAGCATCAAGGTTTGCGTAAGTATACTCTATGATATTCACACAATGATGAAATCACCTAACAACACATTTCTCAGAATGTATCCTCAGCATTAAGCGACACATGACTGTATATGACTTTCTGGAAAAGGCAAAACTGTGGGGACAGTAAAAATGGTCAGTGGTTGCCAGAGGTTGGGGGGAGGGAAGGTGGAGCACAGAGGATTTCTAAGGGCAGTAAAACTACTTTGTATGATACTATAATGGTGGATACATGTCATCATACATTTGTCCAAACTCAACGAATGGAGAACACCAAGAGTAAACCCCAAAGTAAACTATGGATTTTGGGTGTTAATGATGTGCCAGTGTAGGTTCATTAGTTGTGACAAATGTATGACTCCGGTGGAGGATGTTGATAATGGAGGAGGCTGTGCATATGTGGGGACAGGGGCATATGGGAGATCTCTGCACTATCCACTCAATAATACTAAAACTGCTCTAAAAGTGAACCTAAAACTGCTCTAAAAGTATAAAGTCTGAAGAAGAAACACAATAGCATTCATAATCACTCAGAGAAAATACTTAGGTATAAACTTACCAAAACATGTATAGGATATATATGCTGAAAATTACAGAATGTTGGTGAAAAAAAATCAAAGACCTAAATAAGTGGAGAAACATACATATCATGTTCCTGGATTGTAAAACTCAACACACTAAAGGTATCAATTCCCCCAAATTGACATACAGGTTTTACATAATTCCTATCAAAATCCCAGCAAGAAATTTTTTTTAAAGATACAGATAAGATCATTCTAAAATTTATATGGAAAGGTACAGGACCTTAGAATAATTATAATCATCTTACCAAAGAAGAATAGAGTTGAGAAAATCACAAGGCTAACTATTAATGTATAGCTACAGTAATCATGCCAGTGTAGCAGAGGGATAAATACATACATCAGTGGAACAGAATAAATAGATAACCTAGATGTAGATCCAAAACAATATGCTTAAGTGCTTTGTGAAAAAATGCAAAAGCCATTAAATTGAGGAAAATTAGTCTTTTTAACAAATGATACTGGATAAATTAACATTCATACACACACAAAATATGAAGCTTGACCTAAACCTCATATCTTATACAAAAATTAACTCAAAATGAAACATGAGCATAAATGTAAAACTTCAAACTATAAAACATTTATTAAAAACATAGCAAAAAACCATCAGGATCTAGTGTTAGTGAAATAGTTCTAAATATGATCCACAAAAGAAAAAAATGATAAACTGGACTACATCAAAACTAAAAAATTTGCTCTGTGAAATACCTAATTAAGGGGATAAAAAGACAAGCTATAGGTTTGAAGACAATATTTTCAAACCATACATATAACAAAGAATTCATATTTAGAATATATAAAAACCTTAAAAATTCAACAGAAATCAAATAATCTAATTAGAAAATGGGCAAAAGACATGAAGAGACAGTTCATTGAAGAGGATATACAGATGACAACTAAATGATAAGGTATTCAAATCATTAGCCATTATGGAAATATGAATTTAAAACACAATGAGATATCATTACACACCTATCAGAATGGCTAAAATAAAAAATAGTGATAGTACCAAATGCTGGCAAGGATGCAGAGAAACTGGATCACTCATACATTGGTGGTAGAAATGTAAAATGGTATAGCCATTTAGGTAAATAGTCAGGCAGTTTATTAAAAAACTAAAGATACAACTACAATAGTATCCAGAAATTGCATTCCTGGGCATTTATCCTAGAGAAATTAAAAATCTACATCCACACAGAAACTGTACTTGAATGTTTATAGCACATTATTGCAATAGCAAAAAACTGTAAACGATCGAAATGTCACTCAGTAGGTAAATAGTTGAACTGTCCTACATCCTTACCATGGAATACTACTCAGCAATAAAAAGAAATTACTAGTGAAATTAATATTTACTTTTTTTTTTTTGAGACAGAGTCTTGCTCTGTTGCATGGGCTAGAGTGCCGTGGCATCAGGCTAGCTCACAGCAACCTCAAACTCCTGGGCTCAAGCAATCCTCCTGCATCAGCCTCCCAAGTAGCTGGGACTACAGGCATACTCCACCATGCCCAGCTAATTTTTTCTCTATATATTTTTAGTTGTTCAGCTAATTTCTTTCTATATTTAGTAGAGACAGGGTCTCACTCTTGCTCAGGCTGGTCTTGAACTCCTAACCTTGAGCAATCCTCCTGCCTCAGCCTCCCAGAGTGCTAGGATTATAGGCATGAACC
This sequence comes from Avahi laniger, assembly GCA_963575035.1. Lineage (NCBI taxonomy): Eukaryota > Metazoa > Chordata > Mammalia > Primates > Indriidae > Avahi > Avahi laniger. The sequence goes on from CAUYSK010031487.1 coordinate 36,905, forward strand.
CTACGCCCGGCCTAATATTTAAATAATTAACTATTGATACATATAATAACCTAGATTGATCTCAAGGGCAATCTATCTAGGTTGTCACATGTTGAAAATGAAACAAGTCAATCTCGAAAGGTCATATACTGTATGATTTCATTCACATAGCATTCTTATTGTAGAGACTGAAAACAGACTAGTGGTGCCAGGAGTTAGGGATGATTGGGGGAAGGGAGGTGTGTATGATTATGATGTAGTAGCACAAGGGAGATCTTTTTGGTGATAGAATTGTTCTGTATATTGATTGTAGTAGTGGTTATATAAATCTACACATACGATAAAATAACTTAAAATTATGCACATATATTAATATTATACAAATGTTTATTGATATTGTGCTATAGTTATGTAAGGTGTGAACATTGAGAGTAACTAAAGTGAAAGATACGTGGGATCTTTCTAATACCTTTTTTTTTTTAGACAGCGTCTTTCTCTGTCACCTGGGCTAGAGTACTGTGATGCCATCCTAGCTCACTGCAACTTCAAACTCAGGCTCAAGCAATCCTCCTGCCTCAGCCTCCTGAGTAGTTGGGACTACAGGCACATGCCATCATGCCCAGCTAATTTTTCTATTTTTTGTAGAGACAGGGTGTCACTCTTCCTCAGGCTGGTCTCAAACTCCCAACCTCAAACGATCCTCCCACCTTGACCTCCCAGAGTACTAGGATTACAGGCTGTTTTTTGCAATTTCCTGTGACTCTATAACTATTTCAAAACACAATTTTAGAAGGTTCAAACATTCTCCAAATTATATTAAAAATATCAAACCACAGATCCGTGAATCTCAATTAACCCCAAGATTGCTGTGGCTCAACATATATTATTTAAGTTACTGAAAATCAACAATCATACTCAATGCCCTCTCTTCAGAAACAATGCATGCCAAAAGATAATAGGATGACAACTTTAATGAGCTGAAACAAAAAAATTCAGTCTAGAATTCTATATCCAAATTACTTTTTAAAAATGAAGATAAAATGGAGACATTTTCAAATAAACGCAAGCTGTGAAAATTTATCATGAGACCTACACTACTGAAATTACTACTGAAGAAATTCTTCAGAGTGATGAAAAATGATAATAGATTGAAACTTGGATTGACACAAAGAAATAAAGGGTATCAGAAAGGTAAATATGTGTCTAAATACAAAAGACTTTTCCTCATTTTTAAATTTCTTTGAGAGATTGTTGACCACCTGAAGCAAAAGTAATAACAATGTAATATAGGTTTTTTAATATATGTAGAAGTAAAATATACCACAACAATATCACAAAGAATGACAGGCAAATGGTAGTATACTCTTATGAGTTTTTAATACTATATGTGAAGTGGTATGCTATTATATATTAATATATACTATTATATCATAATACTCATACATTTATCTATATATACATAATATATAAGTATGTGTACATATATATGTATGTGTGATACATACATACATGTGTTCTGAGAGAGTCCATATGCTTCACCATATGCGTACATGGCACAGCACAGTTTGTAAACCCTTCATTATGAGGAGGAGCATAAAGAATTCACCCAGTGATTCAGGGTATATAAACGCATTTTAAAGAATTTTTAGGTGAATGATCAAATGACTTTTTTTCTCTTTTTTTCCCTTTAAACTACATGACATGAGTGCTCCCTGACAAACATAAGATGGGTCCCACTGATTAATTTTGCTGCCACAGCAACTGTAGCCACTATGCCTCACTCCAGTCTGAAGATATGTCACTTCTTGCTTTGGCCTCAAATCAGCCACAGTGGCAGAAATCCATGAAATCACAGATGAAGCTTAATGATGACCACTGCCTGTTCTCTTCACTTGACCCAAGAGGCCATTAGAAATAGTCCAAAGACTCACTGAGGGAAATGGATATTATTTCCCAGAAGTAAATACAGCTCAGCTTGTACTTTGGGACAATTGATCGACCTTGCCACTTGCACAATCTACTAGCAAAGGTTATGCAGTGCCTGAACATGATCATGGCAGAATCACCAGGCCTCGTCACCATTTGCCTTTTAGGATATCTACTCAGTGCTGAATGTGCAGGTTGGTTTCCTTTTAAAAATACATTGAGTATGCTTGTCGTTTAGATATAGAAATGTCTGGTGGTATCTTCTTCACTAAATAATGATTGCATGATTGTGGGTTAGTAAGTACTGGGTCTCTGGTAGCTGGGTTTTCTTCTTCCTCATTTTTAAAGCTAAATAGATTTACAATGCTTATAATACATTTTTTATTTAATGAATACCATTGAGCTTATCACTTGACAATGTAATTCCTCTTACAAAATATTAATCTCTTTGATTAAAAAAATTAAAAGTGGGAAAACATTTTAACAATGAAACAACAGAATATGCAGGAAAAATTAACTGAATATTTTTGAGTTTTTTTGACTCATCCCTTTGAAATCAAAATGGAAAACATTAAAACCATCAACAATGGTCTTATTTACACAAAAAAATCTGATTTTAAGATATATGCTGCATTTCAAAATTTTGGAACTATATAATGAGGCATGTCCCTAATTTTTAAAATTATATACCTTCAATTTAAAGTTTTAGTTAAAAGAGAAAGATTAACATTTCATTAGTAAGTAGTTATATGTCACTGAAGTTTTTCATGAATTATGAAAAAAATCATTTTGTCTCTATTCCAAACATCTTAGAGTCGATATATGGAGAAACATAACGCTTAGTTGAGCTTCCTAGGGGAGAAAAGCAAGTCCAAGAATTGAAGTAAAGAGTAAGACCTTAGTTAATGCAACATATATCACTTTGTTTTTTCACAACTGCAGACTTTATATACTCCCCAGAGGAAGGCACACAGGGAAGAAATTATCCCATTTGGACAAACAGCATGTTCTCACAGGAAGCATGTATCACACCACTTGTCAACCTTCTCAAATCAAATCTAGTAGCTGAAAGTACCAGGATCAGGGGTGCCAACCCTAAGCATCCCCAGAAAGCAGACTGGCCCTGTGGTTCCCACTCCAGACATGATGTCAGCTGCGGAATCAGACTGAAATGCTAAAATAATGATGCGAAAATACAGAGGTTAAACTATCAAAGTGGGTAGAGTCAAGGGATAAAGAAAATTTGTTGGAAAACTCACAAAGCAGGACATAAAGCAATGTCATTAGACATAGCTCATCAGTGTGACATCTGGGAGGACAAAGAATCAAAACCTTTTCTTAGAGATAAGTGGTGAGATGGCAAAGGTTACAAGAGGGCTACTGCCCCCCTGAAGACATCAAATATTGGAAAAAGGATAGATACAAATAAAGAGGAGCTAGAATTTCAGAGCTGGGGAAATAATGACTAGAGATAAACATGAAGGGAGGTTAAACATATGACCCCTCGACAATACTAAGGAGAAAGGCAGTGTGATTCTGGAGCCATTATAGTCAGAGATAATAGGTCCTTGAGGAGAGGGCCAGAGGAATTTCCCTAAGGATGGACAGTATTGATGCGGCACTCTCTTCTGTGGTTAAGCTGTCATTGGCATTTAGAAGGAGTGATTTGCTGAGATGCTGCATTTTCATGGCTGCTGCTGTTAGGTATTATTGCATCAATTTGGAATTTTGAAATCAAAACTGTTGTGTAAAACCAATTCAGTTTTGTAAAGTGTATGGATCAAAGCTATCTTTCATTCATTCAGACATTACTGAGTTACTACTATGGTGCCAGGTACTACGGCAGGGTACTAGGGGCATGGGGATAAACCAAATTCCTTCTTTTACCTAAAATACCATGAGGTCAGGTGAAAAATTTCATTATAATGTGACAAAATGTATACTAGGTGCTAAGGGATCATAGAGAAAGGAATACATTAAGGGGCGAAACACTTGACAGACAGTATTTTGAGCAGGGTCTTGAAAGATGAGTAGGAGTTCACTCTCCTTAAAAGTCTTATCTAAGGCATTTTATGCAGAGAGGATCACTCATGTTCAAAGACCCAGATCTACAAGAATGTAAGGTATTTCATGAATTCTGTATAGTTTGAATATTGACTATGACAAGTAAGACAGGAGAACTAGGCAGGGCTGGGTCAACAGATAATAAAGGCCCTAAACTAAGGAGATTGGACAGTAAAATGCAATGTGGAGGTATCAGAAGTGTAAACATAAGGAGTACCACTGCTGGCTGATTTAGGATGTTCAGTCCGGCAGCACTCTGATGAACTGGTGAGGGTGGTGCCAAGACTAGGGGAGAGCAGTCCTGAGGGTATTGAAATCATTCAGGGCAGACACAAGGGCCAGAACCTGGACAGCAGCTGGACAGAGAAAAGGGGAATTCAAATGATATTAAGGAAGTAGAAATGACCTGACTTAATAAGCATCCGGGTATGGAAGGGGAAGCGTACAGAGTATGTCTTGAGCATTTTGAACTTGATGTGATTATGCGACACAGCATAGTAGCTAAGAGGATGGGCCCTTTAGTCTGACTGCCAGAGTCTAAATCATGGCTCTGATATTTTAGCATGTTACCTTGGGCAAAGCATTTAGCCTCTCTGAACCTCAGTTTTCCTTATTTACAAAAATGAGGTGACAGTGCTTACCTCATGGGACTCTCGTGAGGAGGAAGTGAGATAATGGATGGAAAGTACTAAGCACAGTGTCCAGCACAACAGAAGCATTACATAAACATCAGCTATCGCTGGCCACATTACAGTGGACAGAGAGCTGGAAAGATGATGTGAAATTCAGACGATATATCTGACTAGAGGTGGGTATTTGGGACTCAGAGTTGTATGAACAGCAGTTACAGCCATGTATGTGTGAACATCCAGAGAGTGAGTATAGATATTGTGACACCTAGTAGTACAGTGCCTGGCAGTAGTGGTTAAGTGTTCAGTAAATTTTGCTGAAAGGGTCAGAGCCAGACTAGTGTGCAGGGAGCAAGGGCCATAGAGCATAAATGTACTTGCACACCTTGAGAGTAAGGACCCCTTAAATGTTATGCCCTAGACATCTTGTTTACCCCGTTTTAGTCCCAGCCCTGGCAAGTATGTGTGGAGTGAAAAGGAAAAAGACTGAGGCTGGTGCCTGGGAGAACCCTGGACATTTCAGGGCCAGGCAGAGGAAGAAAGTTAATCGATTCAAGCAGTGGATGGATAACAAAGAGTTAGAGCCAAAAGGAGAACCAGAATAAAGTGATTTCATGGAAAGAGTTTACTGAAAAGGCAGATCAACAATTGGAAATGATTTAGAACAGTCAGTAAATACTGAACTCAAAATCATCCTTTAGGAGGTCATTGCTGATTGTGATAATAGTCATTTCATTATATGAATGGGAGAATATAAGTAAAGAGCTACACAAAATTGTATTAAAGAGCTGAAGAGAACTGAGAAAATTAAAAAGAAAGGAAAGTCAGCATGAGAGGAGTAGGGAGAAAAAGAGACCACCAGCATATGCCAGCCTACACATTATCTCACTAATCCTGTCAACAACACTGAGGTAGACATTCTTATTATACTACTGTTATACCCATTTTACATTTGACAAAGGTAAGGTTTAGAGTTTATGTGACTTGTTTAGTGTCACACAGTCAATAGGAGGCAGATACGTGATTCAAACCACCCAGGTCTGTCTAATCTGATTCTAAACCCTGTTTTTTCACTCAAACACACCATGCAGTTGGTCCTCCCTATCCATGTGTTCCATATCCACAGAATCAAGCAACTGTGAATTGAAAATATTCAGGGGAAAAAATAGATGGCTGTGTCTGTACTAAACATGTACAGACCTTTTTTTCTTGATATTATTCCCTAAATGATATAACAACTATTTACATTGTATTAGCCACTATAAGTAACCTGGAGATAATTTAAGTATACAGTAGGATAAGCATAGGTTATATGCAAATATTATGCCACTTTATATCACGGACTGGAGCATCTGCAGATTTTGGTATCCACAGGGGGTCCTACAACCAATCTTCTGTAGATACCGAGGGACAACTGTAAATGGATGCCGATATGGATGCTATTTAGGAGTGCCCAGGGCCGAGTAATGAGTTGCCAAGGAGAGAGTCAGGCCTGATGGAGGCTGGGAGGCATCAATATGTGGTGGCACCTATCTGTAGCTTGGTGATTCCCCCCATGGTGCTGGGCCATCTGGGAAGAGAAGAAGGAAGGCAGATGGCGGCACTGATCTAGAGGTTGGGATTGCAGGGGAGGCGCAGCATTGCAAAGGGGTGAAGGGAATTGAGAAAGTTAACAAGTGAAGAGTTGAAGAGAAAACATCTAGGCTAAATTCAGGAAAAAGTGAGCTCAAAGGGGACTTACAGAGCAAGAGAAAAGCAAGGACATCAAGGGACTAGAATACTCCATAAAGTGAACAGCTGCAATGAAAATAAGGAACTAAAGTTTAGTTCATTTTTTTTTTCAGTTAATGAGAAAGTAGTCCCAAATGCCCTGGAAAGTTTAACTTATAAGCACTTGGTCCTGTTGAGATGGCATCAGATATATTGCTAGTCTCTTGAAGAAAGGAACAACTCCAGGCAACTTCTTGAGGTCCTCTTATTAATTTTACATATATATAAAATATATGCACACACATGTATATATATAAACACACATGTGTGTGTTTACAGTCATGCATAGCTTAATTGGGATACATTCTGAGAAATGCATCGTTAGGTGATTTCATCATTGTGCGAACATCATAAAGTGTACTTCATAAACCTAGGTAGTCTAGCCTACTACACACCTAAGCTATATAGAAAAGCCTATTTATTGCTCCGAGGCTACAAACCTATACAGCATGTTACTATACTGAGTACTGGGTATTGTAGGCAATTGTAACACAATGGCAAGTATTTGCGTATCTAAATATATCTAAACATAGAAAAAGTACAGTGAAAATACAGTATTATAATTTTATGGGACCATCATATATGCAGTCCATTGTTGACTAAAACATTGTTACGCGGCACATAACTGTATAACTGTATATGTAGAGAGACAGGGAAGAGAGGGAAGAAGGAACAGAATTCAGACACAGACCTCAACCTTCCAGAGTTCAGGAGTGACCCTACAGACTAGGCAATTATAGCTAAAATAAACTACATTCTGAATTCCCGAGAAATGCTTAAATCACTGGAATTCCTATAGCACATGCTAACTGAAGGTGGGTCTAAAGATAAAAAAAAATTAATGCAGTGGTTTTTATTTAACATCTAGTGAGAGACACTGGAGTCACATTTACAGCTGGACCACAGTTGCCTAAATGTCTATTCTTTAGGAGACATTTGTTGCAAAGTCATTTGGGCAACTGCATCCTGAAAACACAGCCCAGCCAGGGTGATGGATCACCTTGCAAGGATCTGCGATGAGCTATTTTCAAGTGATGACAAAGTGTGAAGTTAACTGCTTATTTGAGAACTTTCTTTTTCATCCAAAGTAAATTCAAATATGTTTGAAAATCTGACCTTTTATTACTGGAACTCTCCTGACTAAAAGCAAAATTGAATTTTAATTCCTAAATCTCCATGTGCACACAGTACTGTGGAAACATCACAGATTTTGGCTCCATGCTCCAAAGAGAAATTGGCTTTGAGATTACTTGGATTAAAAACAAAGCCTTTCTTAAGAGATGTATTTAATTTTCATGATGTTTTCTTTTTTCTAAAGTATAGCTCTTTTAAATTTCAGTTTTTCTTGATCGTGAAAATGCCAACAAAATTCTGAGTAGGCCAAAGAGGTATAATTCAGGTAAATTGGAAGAGTTTGTTCAAGGGAACCTTGAAAGAGAATGTATAGAAGAAAAGTGTAGTTTTGAAGAAGCACGAGAAGTTTTTGAAAACACTGAAAGAACGGTGAGTATTTCTATATGATATCCTTCAGAAGCAAAGAATATAAAACCTTAAAAAAGACACTTCTCTTTGGAATTTTAAAATATGCATACATATACATGTACTATAAGTGTTATAAAAGAAAAGAAATCAACACCAAAACACTTTAGATGCTACCATTAACTTGTCCTCATTTTTTTCTTTATAGACTGAATTTTGGAAGCAGTATGTTGGTAAGCAATTCATTTTATTCTCTAGCTAATACATGAAATATTCAAGAATTTGTATTTTTTTCTATATAAATAGATAATATATCAAAGTCTATCAAGAGTACTCAGAGCAGTCCAACCCTTTAACCTAAGATCGAATGGTGATATAGTACAGCTTAGGCTAGCGTGGGAGCTATCAACTGGCAGTTAAGCTTGCTCCTCCCTAGGGCTTCACAAAGAACATTGTTCCACTCCAGGAAGCTGGAAGGAAGAAACTGAAATGATTGTATCTTAGGACCTAATGAGAGTTTGCAATCCTAAGTAAGGAATCAGAGAATGATGATTGACTTAAATGTTTATTGTTTCCAAGTCCTCCTCTTTTAGATGGCTGATGAGGTCTTCCGTGATTGTCCTTCCCCACCCTTCACATTGCCCTTCTCATCTCCTCTCCTAAGGTACTCCTCTTCACATGCTGGGCTCTAGCCATCCTGGCCTTCCTGTTGCTCCTTGCACACTCTAGGAATGCTTCCATTTTACATGCTTTATCTGGTCGTTCCCAGCTTCCTCTGGGCTGGTTCCCTCACCTCCTTCAGGCCTTCACTCAAATGTTACCATCTCAATGAGGCCCACCTTGGTCATCTATTAAAATTCCAACCTGCCTACCAGTAGCCTCACCACTCTAGACACCCGTGTTCTGTTCTATTTTTAATGGCACTTTTCACCACCTAATGTATCATATCATTTCCTTATACTATTTGTCATTTATTTTTTCTACTCTACTAGAATGCAGGCTTCATGTTAGCAGAGATATTCAATTGTTTTGTTTTTTCATATATTCCTATCACCTAGACCAATATCTGAAACAGAGGGACTCAGTAAATATTTGTCCAATTAACTGACCAAAAGGAAGAAAATTCAAAACTTTAATGACAACTAATTTTAAAACTACAGTCATTTAAAATCCAGCAGTAGGATTTTGAGGGAAGGTAAGTTTCAAAGATTGATTTTGCCTAAGACCATCTGTATGGATAGAAACAAATTAACCTAGACACCAAATTCACCAAATTCTACCAGTTGGAGATCCAACTCTATTTTTTACAAGTTTCTGTTCTTAAGACACTATTGGCCATTGTCTTACCTTCATAACTCATAATTCCTCCACTATTGTTTTAAGACATGAGAGAAAATGAGGTTCACTCTTATATTGCTTTATCTACATTTTTGTTCTTGGTGATAAATGCTACCATGACAATTTGTACTGAGGTATTTCCTAAAGTTAGTCCAAACAAGTCTTTTTACCTCTATTCTCACTGAATTTAAAACTTTGAATCCTAGGATTTATTTCTAAAAGCAAATCAATGTCTACTTTTCAAAAAAATATATATTCTTGGCTGTATTTAAACTCCCATGATCCCTTCATTGCCCACTCCCACCCCCAGCAGAGTATTTTGAAGTTGGGCCCTGCCTTCTAAGTCACACAGGTTCGTTGTTTGCTAGGCCTCAGGTACAGATGATACCTGGGGAATATCAAGGGCATGATTCTGTCACTATTGCTTTGGCAAACAAAAAATAAAACAACAAAAACAAACAAACTTCATGTCTCTTTTCACTTACAGTTGGGATTCCTTATCACTGCAAAAGTAGCCTATGGGCTCGGCCCAGTGGCTCACGCCAGTAATCCTAGCACTCTGGGAGGCCAAGGAAGGAGGATTGCTTGAGGCCAGGAGTTCAAGATCAGCCTGAGCAAAAGCGAGACCCATTTCTACAAAAAATAGAAAAATGAGCTGGGCATGGTGACATGCTTGTAGTCCCAGCTACTCAGGGGGCTGAGACAGGAGGATCGCTTAAACCCGGGAGTTTGTGGTTGCTGTGAGCTATGATGGCACCACTGTACTCTAGCCTGGGTGACAGAGCAAGACTCTGTCTCAAAAAAAAAAAAAAGTAGTTTATGCTATTTCTCACATCTAGCAGGCACCCAGGCTCCTCACTACTGTGCTTACTCTGTAACATCAACTCACCACATAAAGAGCTTGGTTGAAGAAAAATGATCACCCAACCACATTAACTAGCACTTCTCAAGCACTTTATAGTTTACAGAATGCCTATCACATTTAACCCTCACATCATCTCTGTGAGAAAGGCATTATTAACACCATTTCACAAAGGAGGAAACTGAGGCTTAGAAAGGTTAAGGGACTTGCCAAGGGTCACCCAGATGAGGGGTCATGAAGCCCAGAAGAGAACCCAAGCTCTCCACTGCCCACCCCCTTGCTTTTGTTATTACACCTCAAGGCCTTCGAATCTAAACCCAGTTATTCATTGAACAGGAGCCTAGTAGTCTGAAACAGGAATCTCTCATTTGGCAAGCTCTTGTCTCTTGTTGTCTTTGACCCCAACTGTCTATGGCTTTGCCTCAACCCAAAGTACACACAGACAAGAACCCAAAGGAGGACTAAATGCAGGATAAAATGACACTCATTTTAACGATATGTCTCAGCAAATGAGTTCCTGTGTAGCTGGCTGAAAGCCCAGACCCTTTCAGTGAAACATCCTAAATAATTCAGAATTGTTGGTCTATAATATAAAGTGCAAATGTAGCTCGTTTTTTAGACCAGTCCTGAACATCAATAATAATAAACCAGAGATAATGTATTTTGTTTTCATAGAATTGGAACAAATTGAAGTATCTGTACAAAAGCACACTGGATCAAGGGGCAAAGGAGACAAGGTCTAATTTTTACTGTAATCAGATTTTCCAGAGAGAGATGATTTCTGAGGAAGGGATTTTAGTCCCTTAGTCAATGGGACCTAGATACATGCTTCTGACAGGAGGGAGAACAGGCAGGGGTCTACGCAGTAGATGTCAGGGAGTTTTGCTCTAAGTATGACTGGTAATTAGAAATATCTCCTTGATTTCCCCCTTTTCTCTCATTCTTTGATTCTTATTGTTATGTTTATCGCTTGGCTCTTTCGTTTCTCATATATTGAGTCTTATTGATCTAGGTCCAATTTTTCTTCAGAGCTATTTTTCTTAGCTCAAAGTGCGTATCAGTCTCCTTTCCAGTTCTATTCATCCTTTTCCCTTGAAGCTTCCTTAGAAGTAGAGATTGAGGCAGAGCACTAAGAAACCAGACTTAAAGATTCCTTCTCATCGTGACCCTTCCCCTCTTGCCTATTTCTTCCTCCTGTTTTCTTACCACCAGTGTCTTCAAAGGCTTTCAAGAACTCTGCAAATATAGAAACTCCAGGAAAGGTAGAATGAAAACATAGCCAATCTATACATGATAAAGCATACTATAGAATCTTTTTAAATTCTTTATGATATATTGAATGTTGTTTTCTCACTTTACCTAGACCATTGGGAACCTAACTTGTAGATCGTAGACTATCTCTAAGCAGTAACAGATGCTCCTGGCATCTTTTCTATTGTCTTGGACCATTACTGCATACCACATTTCAAAGTTAAATGACAATATAAGGAAGCAGATACATTTGCTGATGTCTAGACTGCCAGTTCCTAGAGTAGAAACACCATATATTATTTAGTTCAACTTGCTCTGCAAGACCTGTGAAAGAGCAGGCCTTGTATGACATATGGATAATATTTGTTGAAGTAATTCAATTTGATTTAGAATTAACTCTGCCATCATTTTATAAGGAAGGATTGAAAATATTTCTCACCATATGCTGATATTTCTATACAATATACTGACATTTCTACACAAAAAAAATGTTCTTTTCCCTCTTTCCTTGGATTACATAAACTATGTACATGCCTTCCTTGGGACAATTTCTTAGGATAGTGGTAGCCTAGAAACCTTTGCTTGGGTGGCTTTTAGAAACTCAGGAAGACAGGAGCATCATATGCCTTTCTACGGACAGCTGGTTTTCATATCAGTAGTTCTGCTCTGGCCCTAAAATCTGTCCCATTCCCATAAGTCTGTGCAGGGGAGGACTGGGCATTGTAAGCAGTGTATCTGCTAATTCAATTTTTAACCTACCTCAAAGATGGAGATCAGTGTGAGTCCAATCCATGTTTAAATGGTGGCAGTTGCAAGGATGACATTAATTCCTATGAATGTTGGTGTCGACTTGGATTTGAAGGAAAGAACTGTGAATTAGGTAAGTAACTATTTTTTGATTACTCACAGTTTAAAGTTTCCTTTGAAACCAATTGAAATTAGAAAATCCAATATTGATGTATCATAATTTTCTCTTAAAACATATTTTCAAAGCTGAAAAACATTCCCTTCATTTGTAGTCATATTTTCAGAATATGAGTACAAGAAACTATATTAAAATCAATTAACAATATTTGGTAGCTAATATTAAGTGGTAATGATGTTCCACTCACTTTACTTATTAATCCTAATACAACCATATTCAGTCAACACCATTATCCCCATTCTGTGCAGCTCCAACAGCTCAAAATCACAGAGGCATAAATGGTTTAGCCAGGACTTGAACTTCAGTTTGACCAAAACCCATGCTTCTAAGGACTGTACTCAAAACTCAGAGAAAAATGAACCCATAAAATTGTTTGAACTCATTAATAAATTGCTGTCAACATAGATAGAAGTCAATTAAGTATAGAATTGGGGTATGACAGACCAATTATCCCACATAATAGGAACTTTTCTGCACATACAAACCATGTCACATGTTAAATTTGTTGACAAAAATCAGAGTTCATTTCTGAATTTGACTATATCAAGTACATCAAAAAAGTTCCATAGCAAATATAGGAACACTGTGTATCTATTCTTCTCATAAAGCAGAATATTTTTTTCTGGGGTTTTGATAATTGGAGCAGTAAACCCCAAAGTCCTTTCTCTACTTGTTTATTACCTCCAGATGCAATATTATTGGTATTGTGACTGTGAAAAGCACACAGTGCTAATGAGGGATTCTCTTTTTACTCTGAAACTCCAGAAGAATAGAGATGTAATCCTAGGGAAAGAATTTAACACCACAGGCTACATGACTAAGGACAAAGAGTAGAAAATTAGCAGGACTCTATTAAGGCGTTATAGGAATCCATCTGACAGATGAAAAAGGCATAAAATGAAATGAAATGTAGCAGCTGCACTTGTCCTATTGAGAAAGGAAAAAATGTCACCTGTAATACTGTTCAGAAACCTTTCAGTACTAAAGAAAAATTCATTGATCATCTTCCTTTGAGCTATAAAAGATCTTTGAAGTAAGAAAAGGAAATGGTGACAGGGCAAAAGCATTTGAAAAGAAAGAAAAGAATGAATGCAGATGGATGAACTAGCACACCTGACTTGGACCCCCACTTCCTTGGGTTTCCCAGCAGGGGGACAAACCAATACCTGGGTTACCATTCCTGTAGGTGTTTTAATTGGTTCAATATCTCTGATGTGCTACTTTCATCTGAAAGGTTATAATTTCAAATTCAAATTTACCTGGATAAATTTGATCTTGCTATTACGGAAACCTACAGAAATCTTTGGAGTAGTTACTCATTATCAGCTTAAATAACATAACTGTTGGAGCTGGGGAAATGAATAACTCAATTAGTCTCAGTTATGACTGAAAGGCATATTGTAGTAAACTATAATCGAAGACATGAATGTCTTTATCTAGTTTAAAAGTAAAGATGTTTTAAACAGAGGGAAAGAATAGCCTTGAGGAATGTAAACATAAGCACAAAACTTCTATAACAGAATTTACTAAGTACGTGGTGATGATCCACACAGCAAAAATGCTAAATCTACAACCAGCACCATCTCAATACTCTCGGGTTTCCACATTTTGATTTGGTCTGGGCTGTGCAGTTGTACTTGCAGCCACCACCATGCCTGGCCTCTAGGGAATATTGATCTCACCCAGTCAATCTGATCAAGGTTTACAAAAATCTTTTCAGCTTGGTTAGTTCAGAAACAAAATGAGAATTCCCTCAAAAAGCTCTTTATCTCAGACACTAGAGGAAAGCAACAGCAAAAGCATACACAAACTCCCATTTAAGCTTTTTGCTCCAAACTAAACTAAAAAACCATTTCAAAAGCTACTAGATAGCACAGTTTATGTGGTATCTGGGCTCTAAGTCTCTTGCCTGACATTGTCTTGGAGAAGGAAAGGAAATTTCCATTGATAAGACGTTTTTGTTTTCTTTTTCCCTTGTTCATCAGGCTCTTCCTTAGGGGAGAGAGATGCAAACATTCAGGGCACTTTTCCTAGTTAGAATAACAATTAATTGACTATTGAATCCCTTTGGCTACAATAAGATGTCTGTATATCTCCAGGTGCACATAAAATCTGAATTTCTTTCAGAGAGACCAAGGTCTGTAAGAATTTGGTCATTTTTGCCCATTCTAAGAATACAAGAGCCATTTTCCCACAGCAAGGTAGAATAAAAAACCACAGGCACACAAATACTTTTTTTCCCATTTTTCCAGCACTTCACAGACACTACTGCTGTCTTATTTATACTATGTATTTCTGTGGAGTGGGGAAAAATAGAACTATGTTGAATTTAGCTGAAAAACGGCATATTTTGCAGTAAACTTGTTAGATAGAACATCTTTTTTCCAAGCTCCAGTTGTCACATCAGTGGAAAGATCAGGAAAGATGAAATCAGAGTAAAATAAAGCAGAACATGATAACATCTGTAGTAGGCATGAAGGGGATTAGAAATAGTATTTGTGCTAACATAGAGGGAGAAGAATAGATGCTTTGAGAGTTCTTCAATAGATATGCTAGGCACTGAGGCCAGCTTCAGGACCAGGGAGAGAACCCATACCCAATACAGTGCCTGACATCTAAATGTTCAATAATTGATGAATGAGTCCCATTTAGACTGTTCCTCAGGTCCTGCTCTACAGACCTCTCCCCTGGATTCCTTGTGCTATTATTCTATTTCTAGAAATTTGAGCCTTTTACCTGAGGGCAAAATATTACTGATTAGGCAGCAATATTTCCCACCACAAGCACAAACCAAGACAAAGATCGACAGCAGCAGCAATACACTGGGCCATCAAGGGCAATAACAAATGAGGAAAATGATAGAGAGGGCTGGTTACTTAGCCAAGGACACAGAATCAAAATTGGGAAAACCCCACTGAGTTTACCTGTTCCTGCTATGCACGCCCTGGAAAAAAACAGGCTGCACTTACCACCTACCTCTGTTAACTTATCACAGTCTCATATTGACTGAACACTTTCTACAGGTGGTATTTGATTTGGCAGAACACTTTAGTATTGCTTTGTAGCAACAAAATCATAGCTAGTAACATGAAGAAAGTCAGGGATGTTATCACTGTTAGTGAGGAGAAAGTTTCTAAGTAAATTAATTAATTAAAAGGACCAAGTGTCATCTTTTCTTGATCACGTATTTAATGGATTATTGGTAGCAAAGGTTAAAGTTCAGGCTGGTTTCTTTGTCCATCTGGCAACAGTTTATTTGCCTCCCCTTATTTCCTGAAATATCAATAAGGAGTAAGAGTTAATTATTACATTAGCCTATGCCAGCATATGTAAAATAGGGTTTAAAAATTATTTAGATTTGTCACTCGAAAATTCATGTTATACTTAAAAACCACACAGTCACTGTTAGCCTACATTCCACCAGAAAAAAAGAGCCTGTGACACAAGCTTATTTCTTAGGATGTGCAATCCTAGGGGGCAAGAGTAAGGGACAGTAGAGTGTGGCAGTGAAAAAAGGAGAGCCAATGGGAGGATGAGTTATCAAACTACTTGCCTATAACTGCAAGTGACTGCTTGATTTCCTGGGACTGTATCCAAGAAGTCATATGAACTGGCTGCAGGACAGTATACCTGAGAGGGAAGAAGAGGTGAAAGAATTTGTCCATCAGTATCTGTCTTCCATTGGTCAAAAGTTCAGTCTACGGAGCGTTAACTCCCCTACATTTCCTGGCTGGGCATGCTTGGCACTCAGGCAGTCATATGACATCTCATGCCTCAGCAACAACATGGAAGCCCCAAGGCGAGAAGTTAAGGCACATAGTACAGATGTAAGCCAAGGCAAGTCAAGGCTACACCTGTATGAGGTCCATTGAAGTCCACGCAGAGCTGATCACCACAATGCTGGGAAAAGACACAGGTGAGGCAGAGAGGAATGAAGCCGGTACATAGGAGATATCTAATACTTGTTTCATATTTTCCATGTTATAATTGCACTAACAACTGAGCATTTCTATTGAGAGTCATACTTTTGTCAGGCACATAGATAATAAGGTGGAAGGTATCTTACATTCATTGTGTTCCTATGCTGCTCTCGAGACAGAAATAGGCCCAAGGGCAGAGCCTGTTTCTCTTAACTCAGCAGATCTCAGCTAGCAAGCCCTGAACCATGCTACTTCCTGTTATTGAGATTGAATAGGTGAAACAAAGGGAAAGCACAGTAATTAGAAAATACAAAATAAGATGGCAGGAATGAGCCAAATATATCAGGAATCACAATTAATGTGAATTGAGGTTAAACTAATCTGTTAATGACAACTTTCAGTTGGGAGTTAAAAATCCAATTGTATACTGTTGACAAAAGAGATACCTAAAATAAAATTATACCAGAAGGCTAAAATAAAGGAATGTAAAAAGAACTATCAGGTAATTGCTAACAAAAAGAAACTGGCAAAGCAATATTAATATCAGACAAAATAGAATCCAAGATGAAAAGCATTTCAAAGGACAAAAAAATATGTTATATTAATAAGGGAGATTGCATAGGAGAATAAAGAAAATGTGGGCCACTGGAATGCTTAGCACCAACAACATATAATGTCTTTGGCCTTTAGCTACTTTCAAGGACCCTGTTTCATTCTCTTATGTTTGATACATACCCATCTCAGCCAGCTTCAAGTTGTTCTTTGGCCCTAATGGACTCTGCAACACTGTAATTTCTAAAGATCTCCAGATTCTATTATACTTCTGTAAATAATTTGTTAAACTATCTAGGTCTGGAAGCCAACCAACTTCTAGAATAACTAAGCAATAGAGAATACACTTCAGTGTATTCAGGCAATATCTATATGAGATTATGAGATTTTTGTTCCTTTTTTTGTTCACTAAAAAAATAAGTAACACTATAACTTTCAGAAAAATGATTCTACATAAGAAAACCCAAAGCACCTAAACAATTGGAATAAATAAATAACTATAGAAAGGTTGCTGGATACAAAGTTGACATACAAATATCAATTAAATATCTATATACCAGCAACAATTAGAAAATGATTTTTGCAATAGCATAAAAAATTAAATGCTTAGGAATAAAAGTAGAAAAAGATGTCAAGAACTCTACACAAAAACATATGAGACATTATTGAGAAAAATTAAGGAAGATCTAAATAAATGGATAGGCCATGTTCATGGATTTAAGAATACAATATAGTAAATATATCAATTCTTTCCTATTGGATTCAATGCAATACCAATCAAAACCCCAGCATGCCTTTTTTTGGTGGTGAAGGGGCAGGGTTGATAAGCTAATTCTCAAATGTATATGGAAATGCAAAGGGCCAAGACAGTTTTGAGGAAGAATAAAATTGTAGTACTTACATTACCAGATATCAAGACTTATTATAGAGTTACATTAATGAAGACAGTATGGTATTGACACAAGGATAGACAAATAGATAAATGGAACACTATAAAATGTTCAGAAACACACCTGCACATATATGGCGGCTTGATTTATAACAGAGGTGCCACCGTAGTAGAGTAGGGAATGCTTGGTATTTTCAGTAAATAGTGATGGATCAATTAGATATTCATATGGGGAAAAATGCATCTAGATACCTACCTCACACCATATACCATAGTCAATTCCAAGTGAACTAAAGATATAAATATGAAATATAAAACAATAAATTTTTATATTCAGGATCTTGGGGTAAGCAAAAATTTCCTAAACAGAATATAAAAAGTATTCACCATAAAGGAAAAGACTGATAAAGTGGATTATATTAAAACCAAGAAACCCCGTTCAGTAAAAAACACTATTTAGAGTAAAAAGGCAAATCTCAGAGTAAGGCAAGATATCTGTAATACATATATGTAATAACTGAAACTCTCATACACCGGTGGAGGTAATTTAAATTTGTACAATCATTTTAGAAAACTGCTTGGCAGTATGTACTGTACCTGAACATATGATCCAATAATTCTACTCATAAGTATAAATCCATTAAAAATGCATGCTTATGTGCTTACGTTACTCAAAGATATGAACAAGAATGTTCATTACAGCATTATACATAAAAGCCCAAAACTGCAAACAACTCGAATATACATCAACAGTAGAATGGGTGAGTAAAATTGTGATGTTAATACAATGGAATACTACACAGCAATGTAGATAAACCACTGCTATACAAAACAGCATGGATGAATCTCACAGACAAAATGTTAAAATGAAAGACACAGAAGAGTACATATTATGAGCTTCTATTTATATGAAGTTCATGAACTGGCAAAACTATTCATTGTGTTAGAAGTCTGAATAATAGTAACCTATGAAAAGGAGATAGGACAATGATTGCGAGGGGAATAAAAAGCTTCTGGGGTATTGATAATGTGCTATGTATTGATCAGTTTAGCATTTAAACAGGTGGATTTTCTTTATGAACACTCATACGAAAGTTTTGTGTACTTTTCTGAATATATATTGCTTTAATAAACAGGTTTTTTTTATTGCAGTCCATGATTTAGTGAAAATAGAATACCCATTTAGTTTTATATCAAATGAAATATAGTGCTACGACCATTTTTATGTCTTATTGAGAATTTTATTCTACCTTTCTTTCCACTCTTAGCTCAAGGCTCCCAATTTTCTCTCCATGAATGCCACCAGCTTGTATTTGACCCATACGTGAGCCAGTAGTTTCATGTACTTTTTAGAAATGCATATTAAATGGTGCTATGACTGTTGATTTTGCTTCCTTTTAGATGCATCATGCAGCATTAAGAATGGCAGATGCAAGCAGTTTTGTAAAAAGAGTGCAGATAACAAGGTGGTTTGTTCCTGTACTGAGGGATACCGACTTGCGGAAAACAAAAAGTCCTGTGAACCAGCAGGTCAAAATCTGAATAAGTTTTTTTGTTTTTGTTTTTGTTTTTTAAAGAAAATCTGTATTTGAACCTTCAGCATTTTAACTAGCCTACATGATTTTAATCCTACTTCTATTTCCTTTTGCAATCATGGAAAAGATCAGTAGCTTGAATTGGACAAATTAATTTTCCAAATTGCACCATTATTTTAAATATAAATTATGTAATTATCTACAGCCTGAATTCTTCTGTGTCCAATTTTTTCTTTAACTTTTATATCACAAAGCAATTGATTTATGTGATTTCTGCATACATATTTGTAAATTCATCAGATCAAATTAATGTGATAATACTATACCATAAAATATACATAAATGATTGAATGAGTGATAAGCTTTTAGTACAAGGTTGGTGAATCTTAAGCATTGTTCGTCAGGGCCTGGCTAGTTTACTTTGAGAAAGTTATTTCCTATCCTTGGGACTCCAGCTGAGTTTACACACTTGGTATCAGAATGATTCCAGCAACTAAATGTTTTAAGTTCTGCTAGGCTGATCAGCACAATCTATACAGCAGTAGACAAAGCAATGTTTCCCAATAATGTCAACCATGCAACCAAGCCACCAACCATGCTGACTGGTGTATTCAGAGCATCTCCACTCCATGTTCATATGGCTCCTCTCTGAAGACAACCAGAGTAGAAACTTCGATTTTAAAAAATAGGCTCTGCAGGATCGACTGTATTTGATAAATGAGGAGCCTTTATGAAGGAAACTAGATATAATTTATTTTGCATTTCCAAAGCCTGATATCTTATTAAATTGATACATTAAATCATGCACCATCCCTCTGCCCCTGGGTTTGATATCTATCTTAGTGCTGCACCAGGTGGAGGAAATTATAGAAAGAACTAGAAGCCAGAAGTATATGTTACAACTAAAATTAAGAGTTTCTAATGCTTTAGGGCCTGCCCACCTGTCCTTCTGCCCAATTCTTCACATATACTGCCTCAAAGCTAGTCTACCTTAGGAGGAGTATGTGTGTGTATTTGTTAACCTTTAAAACCTAGCTTCCAGTCTAGACAGATGGCATAATAGCTAAACCATTACAAGCCCTTCTATTTTATGAGAGGAAAAAAAATTGAGAACCACCTCCAACTATTAAGTGTTATATTTCAATACAGCCTTAGCTTTAGCAGAATAAGTAGGCCAAACCTGAAATAAGCTTTTCTGCCTCTTCAACGATAATGGTCCCCTTTCTCTAGCCATTGTTGATCACGCATATTTATACATAAGTATTTTGAACTAATTTCCTATTTTCTCAACCACATGCTGTCTTCATGATACTTTGCCACAGCTGGTTGCTATGGAAATGTCTGTTATAAGGAATGTGGCTTAAGGAAAGTGAGAAATGAAAATGAAATGTGAAGTGACTTTGTTTGACTACAAATTTCCTCTCTGGAAGTCCCCAGTATATCAGTAGATGATTTATTTTCTTTAGAAAATAAACCAGCCCAAGGAGAAAAGGTGGCCAGGTCCTGGTAAATATGGCTTTGATAATCACATTAGTGATCTATTTGGTTAATATTTGACAGCCAGGTAATGGAATCACAATTCTCTCTCCCAACAAATACCTAAAATCCACCTTGGAATCTAGAATTCTAGCCTACAAAAGAACCCCTGTTAATGATAAACAGCAGAAGTCCCATTTACCTAATTCTAAAGTTAAAGTTACAAGGTACCAACCATCAGACTTCCATTCAGGGATGGCAATTGGGAGTAAGACTTCTTAGTAAAGAAACTAAAGAGAAAGTCATTAGATGCTATAAAAGTCTTACCAAATTTGATTCCGGAACACCTATTCTATTTCCGTATAGATGATGAATTCCGGAGCCAAATGTTCTTTTCATGAAGGATTTGAAAACTTTCCACAAAAATAATGTAATCAACCTTTTAGTTTGAGACTATGTTCGCTGATTAGAGCTCTTAAAAATATTGATGGGCCTGCTTCTCAGAAGTGACAAGGATGGGCCTCATTTTCAATTTTTGTAATACATATCCCATTTTCCAATGAGAAATATCAGAATACTAATTTTTTTTCTATTTTTCTAGTGCCATTTCCATGTGGAAGAGTTTCTGTTTCACACGCTTCGACGCTCACCCGTGCCGAGACTATTTTTTCCAATATGGACTACGAAAATTCCACTGAAGTTGAAACAATTTTGGATAATGTCACTGAAAGCACCCACTCACCTCAAGACTTCACTCGGGTTGTTGGTGGAGAAAACGCCAAACCAGGTCAATTCCCTTGGCAGGTACTTTATATTGATGGTGTGTTGAAAATGGAGCTCAGCTGGCAAGGGCAGGCCAGGTGGGAGACTGAGACTAGGACATTAAACAGACTTATGGGAGAGAGAAGTATTTGGGCAAGTTTCAGCACTAAGCAATAGGAGAAAGCTCCCATAGGTGAGCAGCTGGTGAAAGAGAATTCCAAAAGTAGCTACCATACATGGTCAAAAAGGGTTTGCCATCAAGGAAATAGAATAGCAGGAGTTCAGTCAAGCAATCAGTCAGCAATATGGGAGGTCTGGAAGAAGGGTCACAGCTACTGGAGTTCAGGGTACTTGATCAGCTTCAGACCTTGGAAAAACTGATGAGAGCTGGAAAGTCTCTAGGCTCAGAGAAACTGGATTATTTTGAAGGGAGAAAAGAAAAGGACTCAACTAAGAAGGCTTAAGGCAAGAACTAAGTTCCTTGAACCAGGATATTGGATAGGGGCTTGTTCCACAGCTGTGACTCTCAAAGTGTGGCAGCATCAGAATCACCTGGGGACTTATTAGGAATGCAAATTCTCATGCTCCACCCCAGGCCTAATGAATCAGAATCTCTGGGTGGATCCCAGCTGTGTGCACACAAGCCCTGCAGGTGATTCCAATGCAAACCAAAATTTGAAAACCACTGGTCCAAAAGAAAGAAACTTGTTACAGAAGCCAGGGTCTAAAATATCAAATAATGGACTCATGGTACCTAGTCCTCCAAGTGTGGTCTGCAAACAATCCACATATGCAAAATTACCTATGCACAGTTCTAATTTAACGACCCAGAGCTAGATTTGTAGCAAAATCTGGGTTGTAATTGAGCCTACACCTAAAGCCTGATTGCATCTGTGAGAAGGAATAGGAATTCCCCACCCCCCAAGACAAGGAACCAAGGCTAGTCCTTATATTAAGTTGTGCTGTCCAATAGGTAACCACTAGCCACACGTAGCTATATAAATTTAAATTAACACAATTAAATTAAAAATTCAATTCTTCAATTGCATCTGCCACATTTCAAGTACATAGCAGCCACATATGGCTAGTGGCTACTGTATTGGATGATGCAGGTATAGAACACTTCCTTCACTGCAGCAATTTCTATTGGATAGCAACCATCTAACTTAAAACTCCCTAGTGGCCACAGTCATGATTCCATAGCAATGAAATGTAAGTAAATATAAGTGTGCAGTGAGAAGGACATGAAAAGATTTGAAATGATGTGCATCATTTATATCTTCTTCCTCACAGAACAACTGCAACTACAATCTAATAGTCTATTCTGTTCAGGAAGAAAATAAAATGTCTGCTAGAGTTACTAAAAATTTCTTTTAGTGAAGACCTACATTGTTAAAACATTGGCAACATCTGGATTAAAGGGGGTGGGTGGAAAACAGATTATGTGACTAAATTGAGACTTTATACCCCCTCCCCTTTTTAGCTCTCATTTAGGTGTATTTGCCATTTCATTTGTGGGATGACAAGGGGACAATGCTAAATCCAAAATGTATATATCCTGAAATTTTTTAAAATCCTGGGATGTTTTAACAGATAAGTCATATTTTTAGCTAATAATACACTCCTGGGTTTGTGGCTCCTCTACTCCAAGAATTTACTCTATGTCCCACAAACCCAAGGAAGATAATTGTCATAAAGTAGGATCTTTTGTTGTAACCATCTTATCAATGGAAGTTGGATGCATAATGAATATGCATGAGAACACAAATGACCAAATTAGATGGATTAGATACATGGATATTAAGTAGATTGGGAGCATAATTAGAGTAGTTGTACCCAAGAGGGATTGTTCAAGGAAAGGTGGGTGGAGAGGGTCAATCTTACAAAGAGTTGTAAAGAAGAGTAAAGATGTGGATGAGAGAAGGAAGGGGTTATGGCGGGTGAGGGAAGCAGCCCTGGTAGGCGTGCACTTAATTAGGGACAGAGTGGGGTATAAAGGGACATAGAATTATATTTTATTGGCTATAAGATCAGGTCCAACAAATATTGTTTTTTTGAAAAAAAAAGCAAAGGTAAAAGCAAGGAAAATATTAAGTCTTGGCTGTGATGTTCTGCCACCCTTTGATACCATTGTCCATAATGTCTGTGCAAATTCTCCCACCCCTAGTTATGTTTAATATCTTACATCCATTATATTGGAAAATGGCAAGCATTCTGAATAATCCTGGAGAGATACATAGCTTGCCTCAGAAAATTTCAGTGGTGCTAAACCTGGGGACATTGACCTGTTCCTGGCTTAAATTGTTTCCAGTTTGATGATTACAAAGTGTTTCAAGCTATCAGTTTCTGATGGCAGAAGTTCAAATCTCAGTGGAGAAAATATTTTGAAGTGAAGTATCCTTGAAATTGCTATGAAATCATGATTGTAGCCACTCGGGAGTTTTAAGTTAGATGGTTGCTGTCTAATAGGAATTGTTACAGTGATGGAAGTGTTCTATACCTGCATTGTCCAATACAATAGTAGCCACTAGCCACATGTGGCTGTGTGTTGTCTTTTTTTTGTCCAGCCTAGCCAAGATCATTTCGAATGTCCAAGATCACTCGTATACATGTGTGCGTACACGCACGTGTACATGCACATTCACTCCTTATTTCATCCATACGAACTAAGATTACTGACTTTTTGAAGTACAAAGCACTAGGTTTTGTTCTTTTCCAAAGACGAGGAGCTGAGCTACTTTCTAGAATAGTTGAGAAAGGCCCTATCATACTTTTGCATTGTTTCCTCCACACCACTTCCACCCAGTTCCTCATGAAGGTTACTGGTTTTCAAAAACATGAGACAAACTGAGTGTGCAAAAATCACTTTTAGACAATGAAACAGGAAATGAAACAAGCCAGACTCTCTCATTATCTGTGGATGGGCCAGCTCCACCAAGTCATGGTTCATCTGTAAGGAGGAAATACTAGATTTGATTGCAAACAAGACCATAACAAACCTGCTGTGGCGAGGCATCAAGAGAAAGCAACCCCCAGGGGGCGTTTCAGAGGCAAAATATTATATATCTGGCTCTGAAATATGAAATACTATTTAGCAATACTATTTTCACCTAGAAAAGAGTGTCTCAAAATGCCAATGCTTCATAAAAGTCTCTCTATTCAGAATTATTTTATCTTTTAAATTGTCAAGGGTGGAAGATAAAGCAATCAGTGAGTGAAGAAATCCCACAAAGAACATAGTTCACGTTCATCTGGAGTAATGAACAGTTTGAACAAACTGGAAATGTTTAGTCTGTTAAAAAAATGGTTTAGGGGAGCTATTTGCAAGAGCCACAGGGGAAAGGGGAAGATGGCTTCTTTCTTTTGTGGACTTAAGGGTGAAAGTTGCAGGCAGACAGGCAGATTGCGGCCACGGTCAGAAAGCTCCAACCACTGGCTTAGTTACACAGGCTGGGCAGCTCTGGGAGCAAATGTTGCTTGAACAAATGTTTGTCGGAATTGTTGACTTGAAGAACTATTCTGTCACTGGGGACAGCAGCGGCTGGATAGCCCCATCCAGGGAGAGTGTGGAGGGCATTCGTTGACCTGGTGAGAGATTAGAGCAGGCTAGGGGACCGCTGGCATCCCGTGTAGTTTTGAGACCCTACGAAGCAATATTCACCTTCCACCTAGCGCGTCAGCAGTCGCGCTCGTTCCTTACCTCATTCTAGGGCTTCCACTGCAGCTTGCCGGGCTGGAGGCAAGGGCCACCGCAGCCCAGCGTCCCAGAAACCCCCTGCAGTTCCGGGGTGGCGCCGCCCGCCCCAGCCCAGCTGCGACCCCTGAAGGGCAAAGTCGCAGACGGTCCTGCCCAGCCCGTGACCACGCAGGATTGTCAGAGGGCCTGAGAGAACCGAGCGGAGCGGGGCGTGGGGCCAACCAAAGGAGATCTGGCCTTCGCTTTCCCTCCAGATGCCCAGCGGTGAGCTCAGAGTTCCTTGAGAACTCGGGGAAAGGAACCAGGGACACTTCAGGAGGAGAAAGAGGAAGCTGAAGAGTTAGGCGCACCATACAGGGACAGAAAGGAGATTTTCTTAGAGTAAGTATATCTTCAGCAGAGTGGGAAACTAAAACAACAATTTCATACAGCTACAGAGGGAAGAAATGAAAACTTGTGAATGTCAGTGAAACTGGGGAAATTGCAACACCTGTATTACTAGATCACCTCCATCAACAGCTCAAAAGTCAGAGATTTGAAGAAGCAACACCATGTATCAGCTCTCTAAAGCTTTCATTTGATTTTGGTCCCATGCTCATGACCCTTCCATCTGATCATTCTGTGCCTGTGCCCAGAATCTTGTTGGTCCCAAGAACAACTCCCATGTTTTCTGTTTCGGAAGACCTGTCTGGCCCTGTATGTGAAGTACCTGGTCTTTCTATTTTCTGTTTTACCATGGGCCTCAGTTCTATATGAGGCATATGTATTCTACATTTAATAATTTGAAGATCATTCTAGTAGATTGAAAAAAGGAATACAATGGAAGCCAAGTGGTTTTCCTTATCCTTAGGTTATATCATATACATTAACCAATATTTAACAGTTTTAACCTGCAGAAAACATCCTAAGAAGCAATCTATTTCTTATTCTATTCTTGGCCTAAACAATCTTTAAAATGTCTTAGCATTTTCCACAGTCTTGGCTTCCCTCAGTTTTAGCCTGAAGCTATAATGTCCCTGAGCTCTTGCCCTGTATGGCTAGCTACACAGATCTGATCCCTTACATGGATTAGGACACACCACAGTGGCAGTCAGCAGGCCAAGTTACCGTATGCATGAATCAGAACTTTCTTTTTCTTGGGAGGGGGGATATTACATGAGGCTTCTAAGACTATAGAAATATCAGCACTTAAAAAATGTAACCCTCTATTATTCCTAGCTCAGATGATAAAATTCCAATTAGGAGAAATAAGAATATGACATATGTGATCTTACCTGGACCGAAAAGCTATTTTGGACAGAACAGTCAGACTGTTAGCCTCAAAGATTATTCGATGAAACATATTTCAATAGCTAGTTAACCATTAAAAACCAAAGTGAGCGTCCCCTCTGTGCCCAGCAAAATGACCCAGGGTTAAGGGCTGGGCAAACCACACCTGTGGGCATAACAAACTGTACAGCATGCACAAATGGTTTTGTCTTGTGTCTGAGAGGAAGCAAACATAGAAAAAATGTTATTGTAAAGCTGGGGTGGGTAAGTAGGGAGAATAAGGGTTTTACTGAAATTACAGGGAAAGGCTGGGTTGGAGCTAAAGGTTGGGAGGCGAGCCACAGGGCTCTATTGATCTGGACTGGCATTATTAATACAGAGCATAAATACAGATGTGTGAATGTGTATTTTGTAGATGTTATATGTATGTGGTTGGTTTGTATATATGTGTGTCTAAAAGAGGGAAAACAGGCTCCTATTAGACTTTGACAAAAATAGAAAGTGTTCAACAGAACTCAGATGCCTTGCTCAGAACATATGCTCTCTCATTTTCCCCATCATTCTCCAAAGTGATGCCTTGCAAGAACTTGTCCTTGGTCAAGCAGACAGTTCATCTTCCAAATAGCTAATATTTAGATATCTGTGGTCCTGAGGTAGCCAGACAAATATTCCCAAACCAAGTAGTTTGTAATATCTTAAATGCAAATATATTTTAGGCCTTTTTCTGGGCAAAGATATTCATTTCTAATACCAACCAGGAATTGGCAAAAAAAAAAAAATGCTCTTCAGATTTAAAAGAACGCAACCATATTTCTCAGCCATCTACCAGAAAGCAGTAGAAGCTCCAGGCAACAAGCCTTTGGCAGGACTCAGACTAGCTCTGTCATAGTCTCTGGGCCTAGGGGCTGTGGATATCATTCAATCTGGCCTAACTAGCTCACTGAGCTGAGCGATGTCCAATTCCCCCCTAATACAGTGGGCCAGAGGAGAAGCAGCATGATATCATCACATGTCAATTCTTAATTCCAGTTGCTTAAACAGATATATTCAGTTGTAACCATCAGGACTAACATAGAACAGTGTTGCCCAAATTTGCTTGGTGATAAAAATCACCTGGGATCAGGACCCACCATATGGTCTTATCACCAGTGCACTTGCTCAGGGCTCTGCACTGAGAAGAGCTGCACATCTGGGGATCAATGCTTTTCCATTTTTGCTCTGTAACTCAAGTCCAATGAGACAATAGAGCATGTGCTAGGGACTTGGAACTTCGGATCCTGGCAGTCCCACCTCTCACCGCCTCCCAGGGGTAGTTTCTCCACCTCTTACTCCCTCAGCCCCCGGTGCCTCATCCAGCTCTGTCTCTCCCTCCCACACCTGCCCAATGACCTCTGCCATCCCATGGTGACCAGAAATATTCCACTTCCTGGTCCCTACCCAGCTACCGTTGCTGCCCTCCTCCCCCAGTTGGGGGGCCTGGGCACAGGCGCACCGAGGGTTAAGATCTGGTACACATGCCCTTATGCTAACTTGGGAAGGGGCATGGCCGCATGGCATCTCCAGACCAGGAATGTGCCACAGCACATTTGGAGGGTGTATGGTGGGGGTGAGTCTCTTTCTCACCTCCATTCCAGGTACGGAGCACATTTTAGCACGGAAGTTGCAATCCCTTGGGAATCACCTCTCCCCTTTTATTGCTGCAGTAGGTCAGTGGCAAGGAAAAGATTGACTTACCCTCGACTGCTGGGGCCCAGTATCCTGTGGCTGGCAGGCAGGGGAATACTAAGGGGGTATAGGTGCTAAATTACAGGGTGCACCCCTAGGCACCTTTGAGGGTCTGTGCTCTCTCAGCAAATATCCCCATGCTAAAGGAAGCATAACATTAAATGTCAAATTTTTTGAAAAATAACATGATAGGTTGTGAAAGAGACCATCAAGGAAAAGAAAAAGTTTTATATTTTAGTATTTGCAATGGTACTTTTTTCCTGGCTTCTGAACAAAGGGCCCCATATTTTCATTTTTCACAACATATGTAGCCCAGTCCTGCCTGGAGTGAGCACTTTATCAAGCCTCGGAAACTCTGATTCGGTAGGTATATGACAGTTCTCAAACTTAATTATGCATAAGAATATTCTGGGGAGCTTCATTTTCGCCAGTCCCACCTACCAAACACTCTAATTATCTAAGTCTGGATAAGCCCCCAAACCTGCATTTTACAAGCACCCCAGATGATTCTACTGCAACTGATCCAGAGACCATGCTTGGACAGATGCTGGGTATCTAGGAGCACAAATTCTAGAGTCAGGAAGATTTCGGTTTGCATCCTGGCTTCACCACTTACTAACCTTAGAGGAGTTAATGTGTATCTCTAAACCTTAGTTTGCTCATCGATAAAGGATATATTAATATCACTCCATAGGATATTAGGTTGTGAGTATTAAATGTCTATAAAGCACTTACTACAATGATAAGCCCTAAATATACACTCAGTAAATGTTAAAAAAAAATTAGGAAGACTGTTAAGTCTGGCTTGTAGTCACACTGGTGTTTATTATCTTATGTGGATTTTTCTATATTTTTATAACTTTTCAAAATATAAAGCCACAGCTAGTTAGAAAGGGAGATCCAGAATATGAAAAAGGAAGTCAGAGACCTAAAATGAGTCAGCCCCATAGGTTCCCCCCCAGGAGGCTAGTGTTTCAGTGCCTAGGACATAATAGGTGTTCAGTAAGTTGAATTTGGGACAAAAAAACATGCCCCAAGGACCATCTCTGATGCACACTTTAAAAGTTTGACTGCCTCCTTTCCCTTGCTTATGAATGGCTTTATACCTAGGACTATGTGTGCTTTGGTAAAAGGGCAGTTCAGGAAGAACTAGTCAGCTGCTGAAAAGGGTTTACTGAATGTTGAGTGTGCCCTCTAGTGTTCACACTTCTCAACTTCCTTCCTGAAAAGGTGGATCAAGGCTCTTGCTTACACTGGAACTGAAATCCTCCAAGTTGATCAAGACATTGAGGTGGTGAAAATATTCATTGTCCGCTGTGATTATGCAATGAATATACAGTTAAAGGAATGGATTGTCCTCCTATCTAATGATGTCCACTTTGCCCAAAAGTCAAGCACAGCTAAGTAGATTTTTTAGGAAAAAGACAACTTACTATCCAGCCAGAGGGGAGTAGAATATGGCTTAGGGAGAGTGGAAAGAGTGCATGAGTCCTGCTGTTCCTCACTGCCTGGATGACTATAAGCCCTTATGGAGGCCTTAGGTCTTATTTCATAATATTCCAGTTTAGAAAGGGTTTGAAAAGACCTCTGAGAAAAATCAGCAGTTTTTCTCTTTCAAGTGATCTGTAGCAAAGAGATTTCCTCATGCAGGAACAGGATACTCAATCATAACTATTAATCTTGAGGAGTCAAGTCAGTGTGTTTTCTAATGTACCTGCCATATCTCCGTGAAGGAATTTGTGCCATTAGAGAATCTGCCTCGCCTGGAAAAGAAATCCAAGGGCCTGAAATCACCAAAAGAAGCCATTCCTCAGATTTGCCTCGGCTGGAGCTCCCCTGTCTCTCATCGTGTGGGCTCTTCAAGACAGTTACAGAAATGGCTTTTTTGGTGGTGCTCCAGATACACTAATTCATCTGCAAAGTTGATACTTTCCAGAAACATTCCATTTCTGCCAGCACCTAGATGCCATCTTTTTGCCTCCTCCTGTAACCAGCACACATATTTATTTTTTCTGGATCAAATATATTATACAGTAAGATTCTTAATTTTGTTTCCACAGGTTATTTTGAATGGTAAAATTGATGCATTCTGTGGAGGTTCCATCGTTAATGAAAAATGGGTCGTAACTGCTGCCCACTGTATTGTACCTCCTGTTAACATTACAGTTGTTGCAGGTAAATAAACAGAAATTATAATAATCTGCAGCATCACTAGATCTTCTATATGATTGCTACATCATATTTTACTATCTAATAGGAATGTTGCTGAATAAATTGGGCTAGTGGTAGAAGGGCTACAATTCCAAAACCTAACTTGCTCCATCATACAAGCTCCCATAATTCTTTTGGCATACCCATATTATCACTCCTCTCAGTGGGGTACAATTAGTTATTAATGTGTCTATTTCTCCACCAGACTGAGCCTTTTCAAAAGCCAGTGTCACGTCACTGACCTTTGTACCTCTGATGCCTGGCACAACCTGTAGCAGGTCCTCAGCCAGCATTTGAATTAATGACCAGATGAATTTGTGCTCAGAAAGTGGGTCAGAATACTTGAAATTGGGAAAATCTAGGATAATTCATGACAAGTAGATTCATTACCACCAATGTAAGACTTGTAACAGCATAGGTGAACAGAATCATTTCTATGATGGCCCCGAATGGCTTTTGGTCTGAAAAATATACACTGGCCCTCATTACATTTTACTAAAATCATCACAATATAAGATTGAGATCTTTGACATTGCCAGTTAGATCAGTGATGCTGAGTAGTCACTTGGAAAATCTGTTCCTTTATGTAAATGACTTTTCATGACTGAAAATAAAATTTATTTTCAATAGGTGAACATGACATTGAGAAGACGGAACCTACAGAGCAAAAGCGAAATGTGATTCGAGTTATTCTTCATCACAGCTACAATGCAACTGTTAATAAGTACAGCCATGACATTGCCCTTCTGGAACTGGATAAACCCTTAACGCTAAACAGCTATGTAACACCTATTTGTATTGCAGACAGGGAATACACAAACATCTTCCTCAAATTTGGATCTGGCTATGTGAGTGGCTGGGGAAGAGTCTTCCACAGAGGGAGATCAGCTTCAATTCTTCAGTACCTTAGAGTTCCATTTGTTGACCGAGCCACGTGCCTTCGGTCCACAAAGTTCACCATCCATAATAACATGTTCTGTGCTGGCTACCATGAGGGAGGTAAAGATTCATGTCAAGGAGATAGTGGGGGACCCCACGTTACTGAAGTGGAAGGGACCAATTTCTTAACTGGAATTATTAGCTGGGGTGAAGAGTGTGCAATGAAAGGCAAATATGGAATATATACCAAGGTATCTCGGTATACCAACTGGATTAAGGAAAAAACAAAGCTCCCTTAAAGAAAAATGTATTTCCAAGTTTGATTCATTGGTATTTACAATGGACAGGGCCTTTTACTAACTAATCACTTCCCCATCTCTTGCTAGATTTGAATATATACATTCTATAAATAGTGCTTTTTCTCTTCACAGCAGAGAATTTCATCTAGAATTCATGTTTTACTAGAGTAAATAGATTATAAAATGGAATCACTAGAGAAATATAATATGTAGGAAATCATGACCATTCCTATGGTCCCAACCCTTGACAAAATTGTGAATTTAAGTTCTCCACTTTGCCCATCAGGTACTGTGGTTCTCCACAGTGGCAACTCACCTGATTCTCCTCTTTCAAAGCATTCCATGTTCTAGATCTTCCTTGCCTCTTCCACCAAAATATCAATAGTTATTAGGTCTGCATACAGGGTCTTTAGTGCATCACAAGGCCAGCACCACTTTCATAAAGGAAGAACACAGGAGCAGCTAATAGGTTAAAACTCATCAAAAGCACCACTTCTTTTCCTGTATCCTTATTCCTCAGTCTTTTATCTTTTCCAACTCCCAATCCCCAAATAAGTTTTTCTCTTTCTCATCCGCTCTCTCCCCTTTTCCCTCCACAGTTATTAAAGGAGGGAAAGGGAGCGTCACGTTTTACCCTTGTACACAGTTATACATGTCTATCAAACCCAGACTTACTTTCAGTTTGGTGTCAGACTTGCTTTTCAGAACATGGGGATGAAGTAAGGTGCCTGAAGAATTTGGGGAGAAGTTCCTTTCAGAGAGTTAAGTTAGTGAGTTATATATGTGTGTTTGGAAGACATTTCACATTTCATAAAATGTAATATATGTGTTTCAATTAAGAAATCTGACATTGATCCAGGTATATTGTCTCCTGTCTGAAAAAAATAATGCTAACAGAAAGGACAGTTTGCAACCTAGAACTAGTAGAATCTTCAAGGAGGAGTTCAACAGTGTGTCTCCAGCATTGTCCAGGGCCAAGCAAAAAGTTGCCTATACCAGAGACCATGAACATCATGTCTCCTTGACCAGCATACCTCTGCAGTGGAGAAGGGTGCAGTCAACTCAAGGACACGAGTCATTCTGATCAGCCAACTTAAATCTCCGTTTTCTGGTTTCATGCTCAACGAGGAACCTTTTGATTATAATTAATCCTTCTATCTTGAATTTTCTAGAGGGTTGCTGACCAACCAACATATGTCTCCCTTCTTGAATTAATAAAATGGTGTCCCGGTTCATGCTTTGGCTTCTTGTGAATTTGGGCAATGTGAATCAGTCACCCTGCATTTGATGGTGTGTGGGACTACTGGAAAAATCATGTTGTGGACCACTTTGACACCACCAAGCTGCGCTTTCCCCTGCCCCCTTCTAACCCCCAGCCAGCCCTCACTCTTGCTGATTTCTTTAAAGTTCTTCTAGTTAGTACTTCTTTTACTTTAGTCTTTCAAACATAAGTATCAATAAATATATTTTTAAAATTCTCTGTTTCTTGTTAAATCATCCAGAGAGGTATTCCAAACACTACATTCAACAAAACACTCAGAAGAATGTGCTCAAATTCAATACAAGAAAGCAGAGATTTGATACTCTTTTATCATCTGGCTTTCCTGTGAGGCAGTGGGGGTTGTATCTCGGAGAGGAAAGTGGTCCGGATCCACCTGGGACATAACTGGGTCTAACTAGCTGTGAGTATGGCCTTGAATAAGTCACTCTGCATCTGGGAATGTGCTTTCTCCATTTGTGTAATGAAGGAGTTTGATAGGATGCTCTCCAAAGATGTTTGTGATTTTGATAGTCTGTGATTTCGTGGGTTTTTTATTCCTTTATTCAACAAATATCCAAGGAGTGATTACTGTGTGCCAAATGCCAATAATGTTCATTAAATTTGAATTCACATTTATATTTTTGGAAAATTAAATAATGTATGTAAATTGCTTTGTCAGTGCCTACTATACTACTACACAGTAGTTGCTCAATAAATGTTTGCTGAATCTGAATCCATGTTTATCCCAGAGTAGCAATTAATCTTGCATTGAGTATCATGAAAGAAGACCATACTTAAATAAATATAATGCCTAGAGTTTACGTCTCATGAACAAATGAAAGAAATCAGTTCTACTATTGTTGGCTGAAGGAAGGAAAAAGAGAGGAGATACTATAACTGTTTGCCTTAGGTTTAAGGAGGATGCTAATGCATGATGAAACATGTTACTTCATATTTGAATAACTAAAGGTCTGTAGCCCCAGAGTTCTGCAGTTGGTAAAAGTGAGATGCTCTGGCTTTGTTGCCATAGAGACCACCCCTTACAAAGGCAGCACTGGGGAACTGGCCTCACACCTTCTGTGATTGGTCTTCCCTGTGGCAGAGGGAGGAGCTTCTGGGCCCATAAATCTCTGAGCCACAGATCTCCTTTTTCCCATGGACTAGAAAATGACTGAATTCATCATGAGCCACCTGCGGCATGTTGCCACAACTAAACATGTGGGGCCTTTAAATTCACCTTTACGAGCCAGTGACTTCAGAGCCGTGCACTGGCTGGATTCTACCTACAGCATTTGCAGTCTCCACTGGCTGGATTCTACCTACAGCATTTGCAGTCTCCATATAAGAATTATTAGTGCTTTCCAAATCACTGTAGCTACTTAGCCTAAATGGGTTGAAACATGCTGCTATAATATTGGAAGAGACAGACGAAAATAGAACTCTTGCTGAGTGAAGGAAAATGTGTTACTATAGTGTAGTCATTTTAACTTGCTGTTTAATTGTTCCTGGTTCTTTTGAATATTAGTTGCTTTATGGTGACAGGAACAAAGTACTGTCGAATTTTCTCTGCCAAGGGAAAAAGAAAGGGTTTTCTCCCCTGCTATCCTGAACCATGACAGATCGGTTTACAAAATTGAATAATTATTGTTTCTAAACAACTTTTCAATGTTTCCAGTCCAATCTAAGAATGTCAGAGCTGGAGGGACCTTAAACACCATCCAATCCACTCAATCCATTTAACAGATGAAAAGATTGAGGCCAAGATAAATCCAGGCCCAAAGTAACACAATGACAGAGCCAGGACTAGAACTCAAGTCTCCCACCCTGCACTATGAAAGCACGGAGCTTTCAATTGGAATACATTAATTCTACTGTCTATATTTTTAGGGCATCTGGGCCTAAACTGCATTGGTGGAAATTATTTCAGTGCACCTGGGACTGAAATTCTGGAATTCTTACTAGTGATGTTCTAATTGATAAACAGGTGACAAAATCAAAAAGCCCAGAAGGTAGCCTGGAAGGCAGTTGCAATCAAAAAACCAGAGCTACAACCCCTGGCTCATAGCAGGTACTCAGTAAATACATGTACAGTGAATGTGTGGTGCTGGTGTCTGCCATTTAGCCCAGCTGTGAGCACTGGGCCTTCCAGATGTGACATTTGACTTCCAGAGCACGTTCCTCAGTATCATCTGGCACATCATTATCCAGCAACATTTCAGCTTTATTCATTGCAACTGTGCTGGGGAGGATACTCCAGAAGCTGTTGTTTAAAGGTTGAAGGAAGGCTTCAAAAGCCCACTGAAGCTGGGATTCTAACAATACATTGTAGCTGTGGGATGAGTAGGAAACAGACTACAGCTGCTGGCAGACCTGTCTGAGTAAAACAATCAAGAATAAGGGCTCGTTTTTAATCTGAGGCTTATGCCATCTAGAAATCTCAGGGTTAAAGTCACAAATATCAACGTGTTTTGCAAGCCCTGGAGGCTGTTAAAGGAGCTGCAGAGGGCAAAGGACCGTGGGATCCCTGCTCTTTTCAACCAATCCAGGTCCACAGGTCACTCTACTTATTTTATCCTATAGTAGTTTCAAGGCAGATCTTTTTCACCCTGTTCTTTGGGCTATGGACTGCCTTGAGATTTCTGAGTTAATCTCAATTTCTAATATGGGTAAATGCATCAAAAGGGAAGAACAGCAGCAGGCTGTTTCTTATATATAGACAAAGAGGAAAAGGCTTCTGGAACAGGGCCATGACATTTTCTCTACACCCTCATGGAATATGACAGAAGTATTTCAAACTCTTGGCCAGATCATTTCACTCTAGTAGAAGAGCTATGCTTCTCTTGGTTAAGAGAAGGCTGGAAATAGATACAGGGATATTCCTGAGTTCAATGACTTCCATTCAAATGGCTGTTTCATTGCGATGTTAAATATGAGATCCCTATCTATAGAAACTTGTCAACATGATAAATTTCTCTGAGGCTGTCACTCTTAAACTTTGCTGTGGTATATAGCTTCTCTACATCAATAACTACAGGAGGCTTAAGTGCTGACCTCATAAAGATAAAGGGGTCTCACAACTTACCTATTATGTGCTTTTAGGAAGATCTATATATAAAAGCCTATTTTCCTCTTGGACTATTTTATAAAAATAAGCATGCATTTCATGAAATTTAAACCCAGCTCTAAGAGTAAAAACCCAAATTAAGAATATAGCAATGTGTAAATGAAATGGAAGAAAATAAGCTATTATTAACCACAACACTGTGCAAAACTCCAAATCATTTAAGGTAGGAATAAGATATTTATCGAACACATAAGGGGATTTGCCACAGAAAGCAAGACAAATACAAAAAAGGCCTCCTACATTTACTGTCTTCCTAGGATATAAAAAGAAGTTTTCACTGATTTTTAGGAAATGCAAAAAAGATTAGCCTAAAAGACTATGGTGATAGCCCTGGCCTTTATCTCTCCTTTTAACATTTATTGCTTTTGTGTTTATGATCTCCAGAAACTGTATTTAACTCTCATGTCTCTTTTGCTTTCTATCCTCATTTAGGTGGCTATTTTGTTGTTGTACTTTATTTTTAATAGATTCGGCTCTTAGCTTTCATTTAGATTTCTTTCTCCCTAGAGTTATTATTATTCAACCAATGATCTTGTAATGAAGTTTAATATCTGAATCAAACTGTTGTTCTTGGCCACAGGGATTTTATTTCTCCCAATATACCTCCCATATTTTTGTTGTCCATGCTATCTTCCGTACACTGTTTCTAGTCGTAGATGATCTTAAGATTAGAATCTCTGTTTCCTTAGCTTAGAAAATGTAAATATGAATAAAAGATATGCTAAAAAGACAGCTACACATTATTAATGGTAGGATTGTTATAATTCAGAAATCTTAGCACATTCCGATAAAGAATGTTACTGAATACTCACTATATACCTAGTGCTGCATCTGTTTCATAAGACATAGTCAAACGTATGCTGGGACTGGCATGTGCTAACTCACAAAAACCAATGTTAAAAGGAAAATTTTAGACAAAATAAATTTAAAAGAGTTTATTTCAGCAAAGAACAATTCAAAAATAGGGCAGCCCTCAGAGCCAGGAGAGATTCAGAGAGCACCACTGCAGTAGCTGGGGCAGTGAGCTTTTATAGGATGATGGAGAAGAAAGTCAAAGAAAATATATTTGATTTGTTAGAGTGGAAAGACCCTCATTAGAGATAAGTTGGCAGTTTCTGATGGATAAAGTCTCTAGTTTTCTGTTTACTGTTTACATTGGGCTTTAGTTTGTTTATGCAGGTACTTAAAGGGCTAGAGCTACACCAGCCTACCAGCCTCCCAATTAAATCTTTTTAAAATCAATTTTGCACATCTCTTTCCAACTACCAGTTCAGTGACTTCATGTCAGTAAGTTAAAATCCACTATGGTGGGGATATTTACACCATAGAAATCAGCAAATGCTACAAATAAGGATTTGGAGTATTTTTTAAGAGACCCCGTTGCTCAACATTTACCAACATACAAT
The DNA here is from genome assembly GCA_963575035.1 of Avahi laniger. Lineage (NCBI taxonomy): Eukaryota > Metazoa > Chordata > Mammalia > Primates > Indriidae > Avahi > Avahi laniger. The sequence goes on from CAUYSK010031487.1 coordinate 74,133, forward strand.
TGGACACAGTGTGATTATTTGACTAACATCTCATCGTTTTTGCTGTCCATTGCTACTCAATTATTTCTATGACTGAGCACTAAATGTACACTATAAACTATTTTAGCAGAATGTTCATGAAGTAGAAATATTGAGAAATCAAGCCTTATAAGATGTTCTCAGATGGCAACAGGTATTTTATGTTATAAAATAAAACATCACATTTCTTAAATGCAAATATTTCTCCTAGAACACATTCACAAATAAGTCCATGAAGGTTTTGTTTAGGGTATTTTTCTGCCACACCAGTATGTTAGTTCATAGTAATTTGTAAGATATTTATAAAAACTGTGGAAAAGAGTTCTTGGATGTTATTTTTAGGCAACATGTAAGATAACTAAAAAAATAAATTCCCACACAGATATATGGAAGGTAAGTTTGATGAAGACTTTCACTACATTTCAATCATCAGGGGACAAGGGATTATATTCTACTTTCCCAGTACTGAATTAAAGTGAGCGGAATGCTTTACAGTGTGAAATGTTTCTGACATAAAAATGTATAGAGAGTGATATCATGAATCCCCAAATACCAATACTGATCCATTTCTCCTCATTGTCTATTTCTCTCTCTCTCTCTCTCTCTCATCTCAGAGGTAGCTGCCATCCTTAATTTGGTGCTTATCATTATCTAGCATGTCCATATACTTGTGCCCCTTATCCATTAAAATACACTTTTTGATTTGCATATTTTAAAACTTTATACAAATGCTATCATACTATTTCTTTCCTGCATTTTTTTTTCTTATGAGATTCAATGATTTTGAATGAAGCACACCTACAAGATCTAGAAAATAACCTCAAAAGGGCAAATCTAACAGTTATTAGCCTTAAAGAGGAGGTAGAAAGAGAGATTAGGGTAGAAAGTTTACTCAAAGAAATAATAACAGAACTTTCCAAACCTAGAGAAAGGTATCAATATTCAGGTACAAGAAGGTCACAGAACACCAAGCAGATTTAACCCAAACAAGGATATTGCAAGGCATTTAATAATCAAGCTCCCAAAGGTCACAGATAAAGAAAAGGTCTTAAGGGAAGAAAAAAGCTCTGACGGCACCTATCACACCCAGGATTCCACAGAGCTTGGGGTGCACTACGTTCCCTCTAAAAAGCCACAGCAAGTGCTTTTGTGTTCCACAAGAACTAAAGCTACCACCTCCCCTGATGGAGAACGGGGCTAGCAGTCCTTTCCTTAAGCTGCCTGTCTCTTCCGGAGGAGCCTCCTGGAGAACGATCTTTGTGTCAAAGACAAAATCAAGATGGAAATAAAAAAAAATTTCGAATTGAATGACAATGGCAACACAAGCTACAAAATCTCTGGGATCCAGCAAAAGCAGTGCTAAGAGGGAAATATATACCACTAAATGCTTACATCAAAAAGACAAGAAGATCATAAATTAACAACTCAACATCACACCTCAAAAATAAAAAGAAACAAGCCAAACCAAAAGCTATCAGTAGAAAAGAAATAACAAAGATCAGAGAAGAACTAAATGAAATTGAAACAAAAAAATACAAAGGATCTATGAAATGAAAAGTTCGTTCTCTGCAGAGATAAAAAAAAATTGAGACTCCTAACTAGAGTAACCAAGAAAATTAGGGAGAGGATTCAAATAAGCTCAATCAGAAATGAAAAAGGAGACATTACAATTGATGCCACAGAAATACAAAAGATCATCTGAGACTACTACAAAAATCTCTATGTACACAAACTAGAAAATCTAGAGGAAATTGATAAATTTTTGGAAACACATGGCTTCCCAAACTTGAATCAGGAATAAATAGAAATCCCGAACAGAGGCCGGGCGCGGTGGCTCAGGCCTGTAATCCTAGCTCTCTGGGAGGCCGAGGTGGGCGGATCATTCTGAGCTCAGGAGTTCGAGACCAGCCTGAGCAAGAGTGAGACCCCACCTCTACCAAAAAAATAGAAAGAAATTAATTGGACAGCTAAAAATATATA
>CAUYSK010031488.1:0-18320 GCA_963575035.1 Avahi laniger
AGGAGGAGGAGGAGGAGAAGGAGGAGAAGGAGGAGGGTATTACCCTTTGATACATTAGTGCCCAAAATGTAAACCACCCATATGTTTATTGCATTTATAATTCACAGAACACTTAAATATATAACTGATTTCTAGAAAAAGAAGAACAAAGTAATTTCTAAAACACATTAACATTTTAGATTTTTTCCAGTAATTTTACTATGTACTGAATTGTACAAAAAGTACACAGAATTTTCTAAAAGTACAAATCTGAGAGAATACATTTCATAATCAAATTATTCAAATTTCAATTGATTTTCCAAAGCATGCGACTGTTTTTGCTTTATCTTAATGATGCAGTTCTAGTTCTGTTTAAAATAAAGAATTATTTTAATTATTTATCATCTTGAAATTGTATTAAATTATTATTATACCCCAAATGTATATTTCTGAGTTTAGATTAACATTTACTCAGCCCGGTACTTCACTGATGTTAGATGTCATTTAAAATAAATTTACTTTACATATTATCAACCTTAGAGACAAAGTAGGACACAAATCCATTTTACTGAACCTGAAGCTTCAAACAAAAGAATTATCCAAGTGAACAAACAAAATTCCTTTGAAAGTTCTACCTACGGGGACAAGGTACAAGGTGCAACACTGTGATACACACAGCTCTAGTGCACAATCAGTCCAAGGGAGGCGGACTGAGTCTGAGGAGCTGTGAGCATTCAGCGGCTGGACCCCCTGGAACTATGAATTCTCATGATCTGAGGATCCAGAAGAGCAAGGGAGAGAAAAAGGTTGGAAGAGATGGCCCGGATTCTGCAGATGGCCGCGCAGTTGTAAAAGTGCCTCAAATCACTAGAAAAAACCAAAATATTATGGGCTTAGGCTGGCTTTAAAAAATCACACTAACCAAATCCGATGGAAACTGCTGCTATCATTTATTCCAAAAGGAAATAATACCTGCACACACCAGAACTGACAGCAATAACAACACCAGAGGAAACTTCCGCACACACGGTTCCTGCCACTAAGAATATTCTTTCTTAAAACATGGACAAACAAAAAACTGAAAAATAGTGATAGGGCAAGGGTGGAGGGAGAGCAGTAAAAGAACACTAACAACGCCCTGCCAAGGGAGGTGAAGCCATTACATCATTAGGAAAGACATTTAAAGAATGACAGATCAAATAATTATTCATATTAGGAAGCTACAGCCACACGATTAGGCTTGAACAACCTATGACGAGCACACCATATGGCACACCTTCTGGATAATCAGTAAGAGGCAAGTGCGTCTTAAACACGATTCTTTTGATGACGATCCTAACACTAAGTTAGGGATTTGTGCTCACTAAAGTCTGGTACATGCCAAGGATTTACGTACTTGGCAAGTGGGAATAGGCAATGTGTAAAATCCCAGCGTAGCCTCCACAACAAATTACTTACAAGCATTGACCCTAAGGCCTATTTCGCCATCTGCTCCCAAACTGGAGGTCCTCTTTTCTTTTTCTTTTTTTTTCTCCCACCAACCAGAGATACTGAGCAGGCCTCTTTGGCTACTGTACCTCAGTGAAAAAACATTCACTTAGGTTAAGCCATTCTGACAACAAGGAAGCTAAAAGCAGGATTCAGAGCGGCAAGGCCTGTGGTTGGGGAGGCAGTAGTACCGTGCAGGGTTTCTGAGTCTGAACTGTGACTTTGGGCAAGTGATCTAACCTCTTGAAAGCCTACGCGTGGAATGAATCTATGTGCATGCTTAGTAAGGAGGCAAAATGCTTAGTAGTACATGAAAAATGGTGGCTATTTTTATGCGAACCACAGGCATGTAATGAAAATGTTCCTAAATTTAATTCAGTGAAATTCTGAGGTAACACATTGATTAATTAGCTAGATTTAACCATTCTGCATGTATATATGCTCCAAAACATCATGTTGTACATAATAAATATATACAATTTTATTTGTCAATTAAATAAACAAAAGAAAGAAAAGGAAAAAGATTCTTGTCTATATAATATTACATTCCTAAATGAGCTACTCAAGATGGCAAAGTTAGCAATTGTCCTCAAATTATTTTCTAAGTCTAACGCAATGCCAATCAATATTCCAATGGAATGTTTTTTGGAGACTGACAAAATAAGTTTAAAGTACATATGGATAAGTAATAGGTGAGAACATCCAAAAACCTTTTGATGAAAAAAAATCTGTGCACTATATTTTAGAGAAATATTCTAAATCTACAATAATTAAAAAGGTATGATAACGAATCAAGAACAAACAGATCAATAAGACAGACGAGAAAGTCTCCAAATAGATACAAGTACATAAGAATTTAATGTTTAACGAAGGTAAATGAAATCAGTGAAGAAGGAGGGCACTTTGTTAACTATAAATCTGTACTTCATAACTAACTTAATATATCTGGAATTTAAGGTTTTATATTGTTAACAATAAAACCTTAAGACGAGTAGCTAAGATATATTTCGGGATTGGTGAGGCCCTCTGCATAGAATCCAAACTGCAAAAAAATAATTTTTAAAAAGTTAATGCAGCTGAACCCATCAACAATCAGAAATAAAATTCAAGGGGGAATGACAAACAAGGAAAACAAATTTGTAGCATATGGCATGGCAAGGGGTCAACCTTTCTAATTGAAATGACTTAATGATCAATTTTAAAATGAACAAAACAATAGGAAAATAGCTAAAGCAGACAAACAGGCAATTCTCAGGGATACGAATGAACAGCAATAGTAATGATGAAAACAAGTCAAAGCTCACAAGTCACTGAAAAATAAAATTAACTTCATAACATTTCTTGTTTATTAAAATTTTTAAAGCTTTTAAAATATTAATCTTAAAAATACAATACCTAATATATTTAAAAACATAGGAAATAAGAAATCTCATACAGTACTATTGAAAACCCAAATTAGTAAACACATTCTAGAGTAGAATTTGCCTTATAAAGCTTTTTCTAAAAGTTCCTATCCTTTAATCCAATAATCGCTCTTATAGAATGTGTCTCTTGTTTCCAAATCCACCCTTCAAAACTCTGTTTTGTGATGCTGAGACTGGGGCTCTGAAAACTAGTTTTCTCTTGCCAGTTGGTTCCCTGTCAGGCTTTGCCCACAGGAGACGTGAGGAGACCAGAGGCAAAGGGGAGACAGAAGACACAGGCTCCTCCCTGTCTGCTTGCTGTTCCTGTCAGCCTCTTCCTGGCAATAGTTCTTAATCACCTTGGATATATTAATACTACACCAGCTAGGTGGTGCCCCTCTGAAGTCTGGGTCCAGACTCTTGGGGTCCAACCTCTGAGCTCCTGAGGCTGGAGGAAAAGGCTCTTCTCCAAGAATCGAGATTCTAAAAACTCCAACCTCTTCCCGGAAGAGTATATTTCAAAATGTTCACAATGGTTGTCTCCCGACAATATTTGTTTTTTACATTTTGTGTGAGGGTTTATGTGTGTTCTCTAATTTTTTTTTTTACTACTATTCATTCTTTGTGTAATTAAGAAAGTTACTGCTTTAGAAACATATACATATACTGCACAGTACTGAAAATTCAGAATACACTCTAAAGCCAGATAGAGTCCGAGATCCGGCTTTCTTATTTACTGGCTGTATGACCTTGGGTAAATTCTAGTGCCCAGGTTAGTATACAATACATATAAGACACTCAGAAGGAATTCTGTTGAATGGATAAACACATTTTTCCCATTTACAAAATTAGAATCATATTGTTTGTTATATGTTTTTTTCAATATGATGTATGGAGTACTTTTACTTGTGACATAGGGAAATATTTTTGTTTTTTAACTTTTTATTTTGAAATAATTTGAAACTTAAATAAAAGTTACAATAATAATAAAAAAGACTCCCTTATATTCTTCATATAGACCACCAATTATTGACATTATGCCACATCTATCTTAGTAATTTTTTTCTGAATCTTTTGAGAGAAATTACAGATACCATGTCTTCTTCCCTCAGTTCCTACAGTGGGTATGTCCTAAGGACAAGACCATTCTCTTATATAACCACAGTATGGTTATCAAAAGCAGAAAATTTAACATTGATACTATTGTCTAATATTCAGCTTTTGTCAAGTATCTTAATAATGTACTACATAGCAACATTTCTACTAGTCCAGGATCCAGAATCACACACACTGCATTTAGTTGTCATTAAACATGGAATGGCTACATAATATCCCATCTGTTGATAGTCTATACTTTTATTTAACCAATACCTTGTTAAAAGACATTTGGTTTTTGTCCTTTTGCGTTGTTACTATTACAAACAATGCTGGAGTAAGCATCTTTGAACAGAAATCTTTGTGTGTATATCTTATTATTTCTTTAGGATGATTTACTATGTATCATTCAGAATCTAGCAGGAAAACAGAGAGCATGGTAGTTATTTTAACAGAAAGAATTTAATATAGGGAATTGGTTAAACAGATTTGGAAGTTGGTAAAAACGAAAAGGGAGCTCTGACATAAGAAGAGATAGTAAATGCATGGAATAACGACCTCTCTAGGGCCAGAATGAAAGAGATTGTATTATTAGAAACTAGACATTTAGAGGCCCCTTGCTGAGATGGTTTGTTCATAAAGAGGAAAGAGGAATGTTCATTAAAAAGACATTCTGAGAAAGAAGAGGAAATGCCTGGCATTCTTTCTCCATCTCCCTTTCCACTTAAAACAAACAAGTAACTCTTATGTGCTTCAGCAAAATAATCCAAATAAATACATAAAAAGTACAAGAATCTTGCACCATAACACTGAAACCCACCAAAATTCTGTAGTGATTTGGAAAGCAGTTTAAAAAGTACATGTGACATAAAAACTGAGCTTTGTAGTGGCCATAATTATGCTGAGCAAGAGAAAAACAAAATACTGACAGAATTAGACAAAAAACTAAACAAAACAAAAGCAGGGAATCAAATTATACTTAAACATTCCTCAATTTTAAAAGTCAATTCAAGTCAATTTGAAATTTAAGTTAATAGGGCTTGGCTGGCTGATTTAAAGAAACATAGTTTTATTTATGCTTGAGGATGTATGATTGTGTGGAGTATGACATCTACCAATGCCTATCTTAGGAAGTAAAAGCAAAGAAATTGAAAGCAAAGAAAGTAAAAGCAAAGAAATTGAAAGAATACCGAAAGAACCAAGCCAACACGGGGCCTTAACAGCCAGTTCACTAAGATGGTGAGGTTTTAAATCTCACTGAAGTCCTAATATATTTTACATAACTTGACATCACAAAGTACAAAAAATTGATTGAAAAATTTACTTTAGCAGACTTGCTGACTGGTTCCACCAAATAATTAACTGTCAAGTGGCTAAATAAAGAAAGGTGCAAAGCCAACTAACTTTACTATCTAAATGGCACCAAATAACTCAAAACCGGATGGATATAGATGCACAGAACATCTGAAAGCTAAGTTTGCTATTTTCTGTGAAACTCCAACAGCCCCACAGTGGCATTTAGCTCCATAGTAAACCATCCTCTGGGTCAGCAGGAAGCTCATTATGGGCTGACAGGCCAGGACACAAGCACTTTTCAGAGTGCTACAGTAGTAATTTCCTGTGTGAAAAGCTCACTGCTGTTCCTGCATTCCTCAGGGTGCATTTCTTCTCATCTTAGAGGATGTTGCTCTTCCACAGGAAGAGGAAGGAACCAGTTGTTACTGGATGTGTGGGCTGAGAGCTGTCGGGCATTTTCAGCATGCCTCACACTCAGCTTCAGCTGTGGGAACCCGGGATGCAACTTAGATTCCCAGGCCTGGGATGGTGATATTACTGCAGCAGTCAGAAGTCACCGTTTAGAAATACAGTATCTCAGGAAGTGGGAAGGCAGAAATAATACCTGGAACTTCAACACTTATGGTTCCCAGAAATGTGCTAATTTTCTAAAGGAAATTCTTAGAAGCATTTTCTCTGTTGGGTTCCCAAATAGCATGTTTTATAAATTCTTATTAGTGTTTCCTTCTTTTTTTTTTTTACACTTTTCTATATGAATAGAAAAGTATAAGTCCTAAATCACTTTTGTGAACAGGAAAAAAAGGCCAGTTTCACTGCATAAAGTATTATTTAACTTGGATTATTTTAAAAATTTTTAATTAGTATAACATTTTTGGTAAATTCATTAATTTTTCTTTCCCTATGGCTTTCAAACTTGAAAAAAACTCAAATTAATAAATTTTTCAGTCTATCTTAACAGAACTTAATGATTATGATTTTTATTAAAAAGTTATTTTATTTGGAGAAAAAAAAGAAGCCTCTGACCCACACTGTTAATCTCTTCTTACAGTAATACTATCTTACCAAATGTTATAGCTATCCAGATCCGCACATTTTTTTTAAAAGGTCAGCCATCGCATTCACAACTGTTAGTAGTTTTTACAACATGTGGGTCATGAAGTACTTCAAAAGCAAGGATCCAACTAATTTGGAAATAGTCTCTTTCCCATTTCTAATATTTTCTCTCCTACCTCTATTTTACAGATTGTATCTTGAAAAATATAAATGCACTTTCTATTTCTAAATGGCAAGAGATCTGTGAAAATGTTGTATTTTTTTTTCATTTACTTTTGTTAGTTATCATATATGTCCTATTTTTAAAATGTCTTGACAATTTAATTACCTTACTTCTTTCAATTTCAAAAGGAAATGTTTTAAAATCATTTCTCAAACCTTATAAATAGTCCTCTTTTACTCCTATTAAGCATCTTAGAGTTTAACATTTAACATTTTGAGATAAAAAATTATTGCATCTCATTTGACGTATTTACTATCATTTGAAGTGAAGATTAAAAGCCTCTTAATAAAAAGAGGATAAACTGAGGAATGCACAAGCTAGGGAGTCCACAGACCAGAATCCTATAAATGCCTACATTTGCTTCCTTTCAAACCCTTAGAGCAGGGCAGAATAAAGATACTGCAGGCCTTTGAACCAAAGCTCAATGATGCCATACAGACGTCTGTTTCCTAAAGCTTAGAAAGCAGCCACAAAGTTACAAACACACCTAGTTTCAGAAGACATATGCATTAAACTTCACAATCAATGCCACCATATAAATTGTTGCAAAGTTTAAAAACTTTAAATTCATATGACCACTTTATACTTTCAAAGTTATAAATTTTAGTTTTGAGATATTTAGGTTTACATACACTGTGTTCTTTTAGTCTTTCCAAATCTTTGCTTACATAAGCAGTTAGGAACTGAAATAACTCTGAACTAGTTACGCAATGTTGTCTAGTAACCAGGATGAACTGTTGCCACAACATTCATGGAAATATTCTCTCTGTATCTGCAATTTTACTCTGTGTGTCCATATATTTTATTAAGAACATTAATATTTTTCAAGCAGCATATACCATATGACAATCTCCACAAAAGTGTGTAACCTTTTTCTTCCTAAAAATAAGCTGAAGCAAAAAAAACCTTCCAAATGAGAAACCAATGCACTTTGCTGAAAAATGCAAATCCAAATGACATTTAGGAAGGGAGGAGTGCGCTTCCTAAAGTCCCAGAAATGGAAAAGTATCTCTTGCACTGACTCAGCCGATCACTTTCCTGATCCTCAAACAGAAGACAGGAAAACCACGATTCATTTTCTCTCAGCAGCTCCTCTGCCAAAGCCAAGTAGAGCCAGGAGATACTCTCAGCTATCCTGAGATTACTCAGGGCTACACCTTACTGTCCCTGGGGAAAGGAGATAGGGAATCCCACAGCTGACATTCAATCTGTCAGGAAATCCTCTTGGCTCTGCCTTCAAAATATATCCAGAATCTGATCGCTTATCACTACTCTCCTCAGCTACCGCCCTGGGTCAAGCCAGTATTGCCTCCTGTCTGATTATTTCATTAGCTTCCTAATTAGTCTCCCTACCCACCCCCCGCCCACAACCACCCCCAGACAATTCTCATACAGCAGCCACAGTGAACCTGTTAAGTCAAATCATGTCCCTCCTCTGCTGGAAACCCTCCAGTGGCTCCCACGTCACTCATGATCCGGCCTCCTATCACGCCTTCCACTATCCTGGAATGCCCTTCCCAGATATTCACATGACTTACTCCCTTCATTCCTTCAGTTCTTCACTCAAATGCCACCTGTCATGTGACTCTCGTCCTGGCCATATCATCCCAAATTGCAGCCCTCTTCCTATCTGCCGTCAGTGCTTTTTTTTCACCTTTGCATTCACTATACTATATAGTTTATTGTTTTTAATCTGTGAATTACCTGTCTCTCCAACTAGAATGTAGAATGTAGGGTTCTCTGAAGCAGGTATTTTTGTTTTGTTCACTTTCTCTAAAGCCAAGAATGGTGAGTGGCACAGAATAGTTAAATATTTACTGAGAGACACATATGTATGTGAGAGGCTGATGTGGATTCTGCCACATCTACCGTCCATTGAGTTAGGCAATGTAAAGACTCAAAACTAGACTGATGCACTTTTATTACCATGGTACCCATTTTCATATTCTTCTGAGGCATGTATTTATACCTTGCTTTCCCTACCTGGAATGCCCCCATCAAAACACTTTCCATCTCTGGTTAGTTCAAGAACTAGTCAAAGGTTTTTCTTTTAGAGAAATCTTCTAGTTTCCTCCAGCCTATTAATTTGTTCTGAATATATCCATTAACAATATTTCATTGACAGTCATGTATACTTGGCATCTAGTGTATTGAAACTGACACTTATTTCTTATTCAGTTATTTCTATCTGGCTAAGTTGTATGTTTCTTGGGGTCAGGCAGCCAGCTTGACACCCCCATCAGCATCTCATGTAATGCCTTCATGTAGTATGTCTTTAACTATTTTGACTGATTTTTTCTATAATGTAAATTGCAAGTTCTCAGTTTATTATAAACAACTAATTTGACTTGAAATACTGTCTTTACATTCATATTCTGCATAGTTGCCAGGGTGAAGATGGGATCACTGTGTCACTTCTCTGAGAAGAGTCCAGTATTTGGACAATCAAGGGAACAATAGCAAGATTACCAAGTTTGTTTTGTTCATTTGTAGCACAAACAATAATAAAATACATCAAAATTTAAGAATATAATTTACCTAAAGATAAAAAATTTTAATAATCCTACAGTATTTAAACAATTTTATTTATTGTTAGTTAAAAAAAACCCTCTTTATATTAGGATTCAGAAGAGAAATTCTTGTCTTGCTTGTCTTTTTTTGGGGGGGGTGGGAGGAGTCTGGAATACTCCATGTGGCCACATCACATGGCAATGCTAAAGCTAAATGCCCTAGAACAATTTTAATGACAGAACCCTGGTCTAGTTCTAACTAAACAAATGAAAACATTAAAAGACTCAAATAGAATTTTAAACTAAATAATCTTTAGAAAATTAGTCTATAATAAGTGAATTAATTTAATCAGAATAAAGATTCAGGAATTTGAGATCAACATTTTTAAACTATGTCCATATGACAGCCAGTATATCCCTTTACAGAAACTTTTTTTTTTTAACACAATAAAGCTTTAAAAATGCAGATGGAGGTAACAGCATATTTTTATCCCCAAATATTGTATCATATTTCCTCTCTGGCATTAGAGACACAAGTGTAAGCCACAAAGATACCAACTGTTACACTGTATGCCATAATTTCTTTGTAGTAAGACGACATCAGAGCATAGATACCAGTACATTTGGGCCTACAAATCATCCTGAATATAATTAAATCAAGTGAAAGTGGGAATAGAAGCTGTTTCTTACACGATAACAAACCTGCTTTTATTTTACTAAGAAATTTGAAAAATTAAAATTTAGAGCAATCTTTCTATGTCCTATCTTCATAAAATGAATTTCTATGGAAACTTCCTTCGGGTCTACAAAAACAACCAAACCAATCCCCAAAAGAAACAGTAACCACAATAGCAAACACAAAAACTACCTTTTAACACTGCTTTGACTTTCGATATTTCTCTGGATTTTAAAATTCCAATCACATGCAAAGTGCACACCAAAAATATTTAATGTAATTGTGTTTCATGCCAAAGCAGAAATTTACTTTATAATTATGTCTGATTTGTTGTGCAGAAGCAAAGAGAGAAACAGTCAATGCAGAGAGGAGACTATTGATTCAGAATTACTTACTTCTACATTAATGAGAAAGCAAACAGCTAAAAAAGTAATTTCATTTTAGTTCTCTAATCAATTATCCATCATTGAATCAAAATAAAGACGTATACATCAAAAATTTAAAGGAAAGCTTTATAGGGATATTCTTTTTAAAAATCTAAATGCTTTATGAGTATCTATATCTTCAGAATGCATTAGTAAAATAAAGTCTTTGTGTCTGCCTGGAATCAAGCAACTACTTTACAGACTGATGGAGAATCTGTCCAGATAGGGCTTCATTAGCATAATCTCAATCCAATTTATAGCAAACAAGATTTTGTTTTCCTGTGTTTTCTTATCTGCTTACTTTATTTTCATGTAGCATCAAGTACACAACTCAAAGTAACAGTGAGTCTTTCTTTTAATGCTTATATATTGGATGGAACCATGTGAAGTCACCGATATTAGATTGTTTTTACCTACAAAATGACAATTTCATATAATTAAACTTCATATCATCTCTCATCTGGATAATAATTGTACTCTTCTATTTTACCATACTGTTCAGTAGCACAACCGTTAAGTGTCACATTTGTTACGCAGAATTGTCCTCTCAAACTCTCACATACACCATATTCCCTGAGTTAGGAGTCCTGTAACGCAGACTAGTTTATTTTGGCACCTCTGGATTACCATAGAGGGACAGATACCCGGTTGTCTATATGTCTGTATGACAGCCAGTATATGCTAGGTGGCAGTTATGCCCACCTCCACAGTATTGTTTGTCGAGACTGTGAATTCCTCAGGTCATGAGGCTTTGCAAAGCCTGGCAAGGAGAGAGTGAGTCTCAAAAGGGACCAAAGATTTTGACAATCTGTGATATTTTCTAGGTCAGGAATACTCAATTTTAAGAGTATCTCACAGGGAGGCAAGACATCTTATGAACCACCTATATTTTGCTTCCTCTTACTATAGAGAGAAAAACCTAACTCATCAGAATTTGTAAGTTTCAACAACATGCATTTAGAGTAATTCATTGAACATAAATGTATTTTTCACCTACTATAAAACAAGCACTGTGGCAAGTTTTAGATGTCTAGTTAATTTTTAATTCCATAAATAAGTTATTAATGCAGAAATGCTGATAGGGTTATTTTATAAACATGAACACTGTAAGAGACAACACCACAGAGAAGCTTGAAGTCCTAGTTGTTACCAGTGATTCCTTGAATTCCCTTTGACAATCAGCCCCTTGGTTACCCTCACTTGGTTTCTGTCACTGAAACTTCTTGTGAGAGATCTAGAAATCTTCTGTGCTGTGGGATTAAAGCTGAAAAGACCCTTGAATAATTAGAGTGCTTTCTGGTATAGGATAGACTCAAAATGGACTAGTCCTCTGCAGAATTCCTCTACAATGAATATTATTGGACAGTTTGTAATGTCATATGTCATACGTAATGTCATATGTTTTTGTTTTCTTCTTTGCCGCTATTAAAAATTTAACCAAAATATTCAACTAAACTGACACTCTAACAGCAGTGTCGTCAAAAACTAGGCTGTTCTTCTCGTTTGTTCTTACAACTAGTTTTGCACTAACTAGCAGAATCAACTGCATCAAAGATTTGCCTTGAAAAGATTAAGCAGATTTCTAAATTGAAAAGCTAAAACTCCAATCTTTGAAGACTTTGAATACATTAAATAAATGCATTTACTCTAAAAAATAAATTTCATATATATAATTTTTATAAACAAAATTGCAAGTATTAGAAAAGATTAACAAAGGCAAGTGACTGCTTTTCCTACAGTTTCTAAAGAGAAGACCAGAAGTTAAGTTTAGCACCTCTAAAGGATAAACAACACGTTAGGGAATCTGCCCTGTGATGGCATGTGAAATGTCACCTGGGTGGCATCTTAATAGATGAGACAGTGAGTATGGATTAGATTGAGCTCAAGGTCCTTAAAATTGGTGCTGCTCCCCCTTGTGGCTATTCAGATACATTGTAAATATGACGTGCAGAAGGTTCTTTCTGGACTAAAATGTTGGGCTACATTTTATTCCCTCCCCCCATACTTTTTAAGGAAAATGGATTATGCCAAATAACTAAATACCACTTAAATGTCAAAAAACAAAAAACTTACTGTGGTAGAAGCAAAAGAAAAGATATCCACAACAGGGGGAGTAGAGCTCTGCAAATCGATTACCTCAAGCTTTGGATTAATCTGTGTATATACATAAAAAAAGTTAATATGAGATTTTTATACCATGAGAAACCAAATGCTATTTGTAAAAACCTAGAGGGTATTTCTTAATATATTCTAAAATTAAAATATATTGGCATATTCATGAATATGGAGGCAAAAATTTTTAGTAAAATATTAGTGTAACCAATCTTATCAATGTAAAAGAGAAGATTGTTATGACAAAGTTGAATTTATCCCAGAAAGAAAAGACTGTTTTCACTTTAAAAAATCAATGAAATTTATCTACCGAGGGATACTAAAAATAAAATAAAATGACCCACCTTAAAAGACGCAGAAAAAAATCCTAGTCAGTTCAGTAAGACAAGAAAAGGAAATAAGAGATGTTAAGATGTAAGAATTAGAAAGAAATAAATTGTCATTCATATATAATTATCTATGAAGAAATCCCAAAAGAATATATTGCTAAATAATTAGAACTAATAAGAAAGCTTAAAAGATTTCTAAAGCCAAAATCAATTTGCAAGATTAACTGCATTTCTAGCACACAATTAGAAAATGTAAATTGTGGCCTGGCACAGTGGCTCATTCCTGTAATCCTAGTACTCTGGGAGGCCGAGGCAAGAGGATCACTTGAGCTCAGGAGTTCAAGGCCAGCCTGAGCAAGAGCAAGACCCCGTTTTTACAAAAAATAGAAAAATTAGGCTCGGTGTAGTGGTATGTGCCAGTAGTCCCAGCTACTCGGGAGGCTGAGGCAGGAGGATCACTAGAGCCCAGGAGTTTGAGGTTGCAGTGAGCTACAAGGATGTCACTGTACTGGACTATAGCTGGGGTGACAGAATGAGACTCTGTCTCCAAGAAAAAAAAAGGGTAAATTTTAAAGATACCCTTTATAATACTTTAAGATTTTTTAAAATACATCAGAAAAAAACATACAAAGATGTGTAAGACCTTATAAAAAAGGAATAAAACATGTTATTAAAGAAAGCTCAAATAAATAGAAAGCTATATAATAAAGAGCTCAGAAGCAGAGTGCTATACATATAGAAAATAAATATAAAAGAAAAATGGCACCACAAATCAGCAGAGGAAGGATGATTTGTAACTGAAAAAACTTTCAATTTGTAATTGAAAAACTTACTATATGGATTCCTACCTAATACTATATACGAAGGTGGGCATTTATAAAGCTAAATGTTATATTAAAACTCTAAAGTTAATAGAAGTAAATGCATAAGAATATCTTTGTAAACAGAGGCTGAAAAAATTATCTTACACAAAAATGGCAAAAGTAAAATCTTAAGGCAAAACAAAACAATACGACTCCCCCCCAAAACTGATGTATCTGATTATACCAAAATTCAGGATTTCTGTTTAATAATGGTCATCACAAAGTTAACAATGAGATAACAGAAGAGGAGGAGATATTATGATGTTGAAAATGGAAAAAGGACAAATATCTAAAATACATAAGATAAACCTACAAACCAATTTGAAAAGGACAGCAACACAGGAAAAAAATTATAGAAGTGAAAACCTAACAATCAGCATATAAAAAGATATTCATAAACATTAGTAATGAGAAAACTAGAAATTAAAGCAAACTAACACTTAATACCTATTAGACTGCAAAAACTAGAAAGCTCAATAATGTCAACATTGTTTATAGTAGCATTTTTTATAATGGCCAAAAAACAATTGGAAATATCCCAAATGTCTGTCAACAATTAAAGAGACTGTGGGAATTACTACTGTGATAAATTCATTAGAATATTACATAGCAGTGGAAACAAATGCAATACAACTATGTGTAACAACATATGAATATATGAATTCAGAATTCATATTATAAATCTCAGATTTTAACTTTAAATGAAAAAGAAGGCTGGGCGAGATGGCTCATTCTTGTAATCTCAGCACAGCACTTTGGGAGGATCACCTGAGGCCAGGAGTTCAAGACCAGTCTGAGTAATATAGTGAGACCTAGTCTACAAAAAATACAAAAACTAACTGGGCACGGTGGTGTGCACCTGTAGAACCAGCTACTTGGGAGGCTAGGAGCGAAGACTGCTTGAGCCCAGGAGTTCAAGGTTCAGTGAGCTATGATCACACCACTGCATTCTAGCCTAGGTGACAGAGCAAGACCCTGGCTCTAAAAAGCAAAAAAATGAAAAAATGGAAAAGCAAGTTATAAAAAAATATTCAATGATACCACTTATATGAAGTTCAAAACCATTTAAAACTAAATAATATTTATTTGTAGATTCAAACATACATACTAAAATTACAAAGGAAAGCAAGAGAATGATTACTTAGAATGGTGACGATCTTTGAGGGACCTTATTTCAGAATTTAAAACAATCAAAAAAAACTCAAACATAATGAATATAAAAGAAGTAAACAAAGGGCAACAAAGATAACAGAACTTTATCATCAGATGAACAGTACCAACAAAAAGTGTACTGAAGAACCTCAAAGAAGAAATTGTTGACTAAGCACTTAGTGAGAAAGGATTCCTATGGAGGAAACGCAGCTTTAAAAAAAGATCTAGAGAATAAAAGCAAAACAGACCAACAGATATGAGTTAAACAGCATTCCTCAGGATAGCAGCAAAATACCGACATGATACTTTTACGTAGGAGTAGAAAGAAGAGACAGTTAGAGAGGTTGGCAAGGGACAAACTGTGAAGGGTAAAGGAATTTGTGAAGGCACAGAAAGTTGGAGGCTAAAACGTGCTTTAGAAAGAATAATCTGACAGAGACATGCGGATTATCAAGAATAAATCAGGGATGGCAGTGAGGACACTACTGCAATATAGAACAGGCCTGCAGCGGTGAGGGCTGAGCCAGTGATGAGAGGAGTGCAATGGTTTTAAAAGCACTTATGCTTGATGGGTATAGCTGTAGCTTTAGAAATAGTAGGAACATTTTATAACTATCCAGCCAATGTGTTAGAGGGGGCAGTGCACATACCCAGTAATTGCCATGTTAAAGTAAAGAAGGGATAAACCTGTGCAAGGTGAGAATGAGCTATTGGCTCAGCTAGCCAAAAACCTTTGTTTCTTTCTGGCTGTTCCATACAGCAGAACAGCCTCCTCCTGGTAGCTCTGAGTCTGGAGTTGAGACAAAAGATAGGAAAACTGAGGGTGATTCATTTTCCTTTTAATCTTAGGCTTGCTGTCCAAAGAGACTGCTTGCAGACGTTTTATTCTCTTTTATCTACTGCCACCTAGTGTAGCTAGGAAATTGTTTACCTATGAAAATACAATCTGGTTTCACCATCTGAAATTGGAACTACTCAAAAAATTTAAATCGCATGGAAAGAATCAGCACGTCTCATGAAAAATTCTTGATCCTCTACGAGGTGGAAAATTCTTGCTGTAACTAATGGTATTTTACTGCACTGTGGTACAATTTGCTGGCCACATAGATTAAACAGAGCCAGAAATTCTTACCAAGTAAACATTTACAGTCCTTTCCACAAAGAAAATATGCTGAGGGGGTTGACACAGTTAAATTCTTTGCTAGCTAACCTCCAGAAATACTAACAGTACCTTCCAGCTCCCAATCTTTATTAAAGAGAAGAACCCTTTAATAATTCGAGTTGCCTTGAAATGGAGTGGGCTGCCTCATGAGAGGCCGAGTTCTCCATGGCTGAACAAGGATCTACAATTGGGATTCATGAATGAAGAAAAGGTTAGCCTATATGACCTCAAAAGTACAATCCCACATCACACTCTGAGGTTCTGTGTGTCCATCACACTGAGGAGTCCATGAACATAAACACCTCTACTAACAAACTTCACATGCCTTCACTAGACTACAGGCTTCTGAAGGGCAAGGAGTGTGCCCATCTTGTTCAGTGCTGCATACTCTAAAGCTAGTATAACATCCAGCACACAGATACTTTAATATGTGTTAACAGGATAAAATTTAATTTTGATTATATTGAAGCATTACATCAAAGAGGTTAGAAATACAGAATGGAATCAGAGTTGAAATTTTAGTGCTACCATTTACTAGCTTTAATATTTAACTAACATATACTTCGGTGTCTCACGGGGATAAAAATGTTACTTCTTAGAGATTTTCGGAACATTAAATTACTTAATTTGTGTAAAGCACTTATAACAGTATTGTATATGTGTTAAATATTATTATCACTATTATTATTATCATGTAATCTCTGAAGAACATTTATTGAGGCCTAAAACATTATAAACATATACCATAGCTAGAACTAAAATATAAAGTAGGTAGGCAAGTGGTCATTTTTAAAAAATCATAAATGATGATATTTTTAAGTTTGTTAGAAGATTGAGATAAAAACCCAGTCTCAGACTTGAAGACTTAAATTGATCACTTGTAGTTTTCAACAATGAATCATGATGGTCAGACTATCATGAAAATACTATTATATAAATATTTGGTTAAGTTAAAGGCCATTTTCCATTCTGCTAAATAACACAGAATTTCTGTATGCAATTTGCAGATTAAGGTAGTCTCAAATGGTTATAATAAAACTGAAAGCCATCAGAACAATTATTTGATTAATACATTCTCCTTAACTAATTATAATCCCTTATCATATTCTGCAATTCTCTTTGAATACATATTTTGATGTCTTACTGTCACCAAAATCTATCATCATCCCTTAGAATGGTTCTACTGTCTTCACATTAAAATATGCAAAAGAGGAGAGGACTGCTCAGGAGAAAAGTGTCCTGCACACACATTAAATTTCCCCTTCAAGAAGGAAAGTTTGGTTTTGTCTGGGAGCAGGACAGTGCAATTCAGGTCATGACAGTCTGAAGAAGATAAAGTCAGTGTGAACTAGTGATGTACCATAGCACAATGTGGGCAGGGTAGAAATTAGGCTTCTTTCCCATCGCCCCTCCCCCCCCAAAAAAAGAAAGAAAAAGGCATTTTTCTCATACCTCTAATTAAGATGGAGTGCCTAGGCCAGGAGCGCTACAAATGATCTATAGTTAGACTGGCAGAAAGAACACAGGAGGGGACTGTTTCACACTGCGAGGATTTGATGTTTCATGATTTCTTTCATGTGGCCGCCGTTTCTTATTTACTCTAAAAGCAATCTGGCTATCACCCTCTCTGTCTGTGTAGGGATTGCAATCAGCTGATACCCAAGATCTAAGACAACTGCAGGTGAAGCACTGAAGACTGGCAAATGGGTGGCTTGTGCAAAAGGCCAATTTTTCCCCAGTAGAATGATATTGTACAATTCAAATGAGCCTCATAGAAAACATAATAAAATACGAATCATAGAAATGCTATCTTGCTTCAAACTCAAAAATGAAATACTTATGGTTACCGCAAAAAGAGAAAATTACAAAAATTTTCTAGAAAGAAAATAATTCCTTCACTTATATACTATTTATTCTACATATTTTAATAATAATACCTGTTTATTTTATTTAAATCATGAATACTAATCTCAAAACACTTTTTTCTAGTTTTTATATATTTCCAAAGTAACATATGTAAGCTCGCCTTGCCTAAAGCTTTGAAAAAAAATTTAATTTACTAAATTTACTATTTCAAAGTAAAATTTACTAATCATAAATAAATATAACACAACTTCTATTCTAACTCATACTATTCCATTCTAGGTGAAAGCTTTGAATTAAGTAGTCTCTTGGCTCTGTTTTGAAATAAAGTCCTTAAAACACAATTTGGTACTTAACAATTATTTATTCATAATACTAAAGATGTCCTCTGTCCAGAAAACTTTACGTCCTTGCTTTATTATAGATTTTTTTTGAGGAAAAAAATGAACAATTGGTTGTTCATATGGATGCAGAATCCTATCACTTCTCTGGCATTTTATTATCACAGGGTCTGAAAGTATTTTGCAAAAATAAGTGACATTGTATACCTAATTTAAGCAACCATGTGTGCTCACAGATAATTTAAACTGTGTACACAGAAGCTGACTTCCTTCAGGCCACAAAAAAAATTTCAGTCACAAGGCTCAACATTCTATACAGTTAACTGAACTCTAATTCCATGATGAAAAGT
>CAUYSK010031490.1:0-38680 GCA_963575035.1 Avahi laniger
AAAAGTTGGACATGCGGCCTGCAAATCTTTGTTTAAACAAGTCCTACAGGTGGTTGCAATGCATTCTAAAGTTGGAGAAGCACTGTTTTTTATGGTTTTAATGTTTGTGTCCCTCCAAAATTCAGGTTGAAACAATCTCCAATGCAATAATATTAAGAGGTGGGCCCTTTAGAAGGAGATTAGCTCATGAGGGCTCCTTTTTTTTGTAAATGGGATTAAGGTCCTTATAAAAGAGGTTTCAAAGAGTGCTTGGTCTTTTTGCCTTTTCGTCATATGAGGATAGGGTTGGAAGCACCAACTTGGAAGCAGAGATTGGAAGCACAAGTGGAGTAAGACACTATTCTATACCATAATAAGAAATTTGAGCCAGGCACGGTGGCTCATGCCTGTAATCTGAGCAACTCAGGAGGCTAAGGTGGGAGGATTGCTTGAGGACAGGAGTTTGAGGCTGGAGCGAGCAATGATTCCTCCACTGCACTCCAGCCTGGGTGATGGAGTGAGACCCTGTCTTTAAAAAAAAAAAAAAAAAAAGGTCCTTTTCCTGAGGGAAATGAAGTATGAAAGGATTTTAGATTAGGCTAGTATTTATAAGGTTCACTCTGAAAGCAAGTTTAGGAATGTAAAGGATGTATGGAGAAGGTGTGAGTACTGGAGGTAAGTTGGTAGGGAGATACATGAAAGAAATTTAAGACACTTGAGTTATTATAGAATATGTTATCCTTCCTATGTGCAGGGCTCATAAAAATATATGGTCTAAGAGGAATAATCTATGAATCCTGCTCACGAGGTGTTGATAATCTAGATTCATTCCTTCTGAGAATACCTGCCATCAACCTAATAGAGTACCATCCATATTTATGGAGTATCCACTACTCTATGCAAAAGTGACTCTGGAACCAGTTTGGTGATCTAGACAAGACGATAAAGAGTCGTCTTACTGCTTCTCCTCCAGCAGGACAATTTGGGTTGACCTAGTGCCAAAAAGAGACTGTTTAATATATAAAGGAGTGAAAAGTGACGGTTAGGAGAGCAAAATAAGCTGATTGGGTCATCATTTCTCTGGTTCTCCAAATCTGTGGTGGCATCAGACCATGTAAATTGGTCAACATATTCTGTTTGGGGATGTATGTTAGGAATAAGATTTGACCCTTATTTGTAACAACAGTGGCCCTTATTTGTAACCACCCGCTAAAGGCTGGCTTTCAGCTACAGATAGAAAAGGGCCATACTAGATTCTTTCTGGTAGATCTTGCTTATTTTCAGCAACACAGTCAGACTTGCATTCCTAGCTGTAGATAAAAGGTGCCAGTGGGAAGGTGAGCCTTTGGATGATGCTGGAGTATAGGTTGGAATATACCTTCAAACCTATTTTCCATAGCAAGGGGCAGGGAGAGGGAGAAAAGGAGATACTTCTTTGGCTGAGAGAGGAAGATAAAAAAAATTTCAAAGGTATTTGACAGCTATATCTTCCCGCCATCACCTTCGCCAAATCCATGTATCTCTGCTTAGAGTCTGACATAAAATGAGGAGTGAAATCCGGTTTGTCGATGTGCTTTCAATGGAAAAAGTCAGTGCACAAGGATGGAAAAGACAGCGGCTGAAAATAGGTGCATGACTTGTTGAGCATACAAATCATTTCCCTCCAGTCTCCAGGGGAGAGGGAAAAAATCCCTCTTACTCTCTCCTTGTAGCCTGTGTGCTGCATGTGGGAGAGGAGGCAAAGGCTGGTCTTCAGGTGCTCCTCCTGCTGTCCCTGCAGGAAACTTTTAAGGCCCCGCTCTGTCCATTCTGCTCGGGCGAGACGGTGGGTGGGCGACCTGCGGGCTCGTCTCTCAGGCAAGGGCCCCAAACCCGCGACGCGTCTGTCTCTTTAAATTCCAGCTGCGCGGCTGGGAAACAGCGCCACTCGCCGCCCAGGCCGGCTGGCAGCTGCGAGCGAGCTCGCGCTTTCGCTCCCGGCTGCGCGCCGCGGAGAGCTCAGCTCGGCCCGCGGGCTGCTCGGCGGCGGCGGCGCGGGGCGGGGAGGCGCGGCCCGGCCGAGGAGCGAAGAAAGAGCGAGCCGGGCCGGGAGAGGCGCCGCGCCCGGTCCCGCGCCCGCTCTCGGTTGCCCGAGCAGTTTCCGTCGGGGTGCCAAGGATGTGCTTGGGTTGGTTTTTTTTTTTCCTCCCCCTTCCTTCTCCTTAAGACGATTTCCATAGTAACCCGATCAAGTGGCTCAGTATCGCAAACCTGAGGATTCCCGCGGCCCGCCGGCATGACCTCAGCCAGGTAACGCTGCGATCTCCTTCTCTTCCATTGCAAACCGCTGCGCTCCTTCCAAAGTTCCTTTTGTGGAAAATCGCCCAGCCCAGCGGCGCCCCGGGTATTTGCAACAGCGTGTTCGTTCCCAGGTGCTGCCACGGCTGCTTCCCGAGGACCCATTAGCAGATTATTAAAAACACTGGTTTCCGTCGCCTCCCCCGCCCGCTCCCCTTTTTGATTTCTCTCATCGCTGCGCTCCTCTTGGCTTTCTCCCTGAGCCCAGTGATGGGGGCGCGGGCAGAAGT
The DNA here is from genome assembly GCA_963575035.1 of Avahi laniger. Lineage (NCBI taxonomy): Eukaryota > Metazoa > Chordata > Mammalia > Primates > Indriidae > Avahi > Avahi laniger. Next base: position 2,547 of record CAUYSK010031490.1, read on the forward strand.
CGGGGGCGGGGGTGGCAAGCGCGGTCCAGGGAGTGGCGGTTCGGATGGGCTGGCTGCGGTGGGCTACTTTGGGCATCTCTGCGATGCCTGCGCCGGGATCACGAGGAGGGCTGTCAGCACCGGGGCAGCAGAACCCGGGAGCCCCACGTCTCTAGACGAGCGAGGGAGGGATGCAGGCTTGGGGGTGATGGAGCGCTCGGTGGTGGCTGGCGAGCGTCCATGCATCATAGCTTTCCTCCGTACTCCCCCGCCCCTCTTCGGATCTCTCTCTTTCTTTCCCGTTCTCATTTCTTTATTCCTTTCCTCCCCACCCGCTCCATTCTCTTCCCTCTTTATCCTCTTTTTCTCCCCTCATTTCCTTTTTTCTTTTCCCCCTTAAAAGAAAGGGGGAATCATTTGCAACCCTTTCGTTCTGCCAACATGGGAATAGCTGTGAAACCTGCAGCGTGGCGGTCTCAACCTGGTCGTTTTCAGACCCATGCTCATCCATCAACATATTTGTTTCCTGAGTCTATTGATCTCCCTGGATTCTGCAGAAATGCATTCTAAGCTAGGAGTCTGTATGTCAGAATAGAGTTCTGCAGCCTGTTTCCGTGCTCCAAGAATGACATGCATTGTAAGGGCTGCATATGTTTTAGATCCAAATAAGCCATGGGTATAAATACAAGTATCTCTGAGAAAATCTAGTCTTATTCTAGAGAAACTTCCCTCTTAGGTTGTTGATATACTCTTTTCTCCTCTTTGACATTTAATTTTAGGAAACTTGGGAGACAGGTTTTTTTTTTTCCTCCAATTTATGAGGAGCATGCAACTTCTATTATCTTAATTATCTCCTCTTTGAGCCTCATTCAGATTTGCACTACCTAGTCACTGGAATGAGTAGGTCATAATTAACGTTCAGATGCTTCCTTCCCAAAGTCCAAGCTGGCTAAGTGGCAACCTCTGACACAAAGTGCTAAGAGAACCAGGAGAGCCAGATAGACCCTGGCAAAGAATAAAAAAGGCCCAGCAACTCTTGTGTGGAATAACTAGATTCAGACTTTAGTACCAAAAACATGAAAATACAGTCAAACCAGGTTGTTAAAAATTTTTGGTTCTTAGTGTGTGTACAGCTATACTAAATAAATACAAGTTAGTACTTTATAAAAAATGATCCACTCTAGAACCTATTCTGCCTTGTTTATGTTGAGGTGCTTCCTCAGTATAGTTTTATTTTTTTCTTTAAAATATAAAATGTCTGTATCATGTGAAAATAAATGGGAAAAAAACAAGATGACTTCTACTTAGCCAGAAATAGTATTTATGTGGATTTTTGATTTCTCAGAAAATTTAGTTTTGCTCAAGTTTTCCTGAGATCAAAATATTTCACATGTGAAAACCGATGCTAATCAATAATTTTCCTCCACTCTATTTCAGTGGTGTATATATTAATGGTTTGTATAGGAAAAAGGTCTCAGTTTTAGAGAGTTCCTTTTGTCTGCACGTTTTTCTTTAAATTCAGCTATTAATATAGGCTAAAGGATCTTGGAACAGAGAATGAATCAGGCAAAAGAGAAACTACTGATATAGTAGAAGATATACCCAAACCAAGAGAAATTATTACCATGCCGCTCCACATTTTCTTCATTTTTAGTCAATTAAGAAGCTGTATGTTCTAAATGTATTTCATTTTCTTAATTCTACATCTAATACAGTACATATAAGAGGTCATATTTATCCAGTTCAGATGAATATTTACAAAAGTCTTAAAATTCCCTTCTAACATTTTCTTTCTAGTGAATAGTGGTAGAAGTAATGGCCTTACAATATTGTTTTCACCTGACTTCCAATTTTGGCGTTTCCTGGGTCAGTGGGTGGGTTTCTCCTGACGCATTTACAAGATACTCAGGGCAGGCTGAGGGGAACTAGAATGCATAATTAATTGTAGGTGCCAACAATGTTCATTTTCTCTTGTTTTTGGTTTAAGAGATGTCATGCCCTTCTTGTCACTTAATATTTTGGTATGACTGCTCCTTTTTATATGTGTGCGTGAAGTATTTAACATAAAGTCTGTTCTGATTAAGTGTCATGTGATTCTAGGTCAAAAAGTATTAGTGACAAGCCATAAATTACTCTTATTTATAGTACATTGATCCTCAAACTGTTTTCTCCCCTCCTGTGATTGCTTCTATATATGGATCATTTAGTGAAAGGTTGGCAATGATGAGCTATGTTTTAATAGAAAAACAAATTCCTCAAGTTTACTTACCTCAAGTCCCTTATTTTCATGCAGAGGGATTAGCAAATCTTTTTGAACTGATATCTTAATAGACTGAATTGCTGAACACTGAAAATTACCAAAAATATATTTTGTTAATTCTGAAATTGCTCTATCAAGTTGTCTGGAGGCTCCATGTGAGTCACCCCTGTAACCTATGGCAACAGGAAATGACTGTCCTGTGTGCAAGCTAAAGTATGGACACATACCCACACTCTGTGATCACACAGGGACTTGATATGAAAAGAATTAGTGTGTTGGCTCCTTTGTATAGATGGATGTTAACTTTCTGACTAAGTTTTGACTTAGAACTGCAATTCTCAGGTCTTGTTTTGCAGTGCCCCTTAGCTCCTCATTTACAGTAAGTCCTCACTTACCTTCATTGGTAAGTTCTTAAAAACCAATTTTACAACAGGCTAATTGATATAAATAAGAGTTAAGTTCCTATGGCATGGTCACAAAAAGATCACCAAACTCATAAAGGTTCAAAACACCTCTAAACGTTGAAATAAATGACATCTATACATACATTTAAGATACATTAGTAAAAACCAGTAAGATCGTTATTTACCCAATTATTCCAGTTCAGGGTCGTGGGTGGCTGGAGCCTATCTTGCGGCTCAGTGCAGCAGGCAGGAGCCAGTCCTGGACAGAGTGCCATTCCCTTGAAGGGTGCAATCATACGTGCATATTGATTGGGACTTTATAGACACACCAATTCACCGGACGTGCACATCTTTGGGATGTGGATGAAAACCTGGAGGAAACCCACACAGATATGGGGAGAATATGCAAACTCCACACAGTGGCCCTAGTTGGGAATCAATTTCCATCCCCTGCCATCCACATTATAAGGCAAGTACATTGAATGAGATTGACATTATTTTGGGACCTGCTGTACTTGAGAGGTGTTACAGCATTCTCAGAAAACACAAGTTTAATGCTGGTTTTTTTTATTTTTATTTCAATAGAAAAGAACTTCTAGAGAAGTGTGCATGTGTGTTTGACTTTGTATATAGCTGGTGTAATTAGGCTGAAACTATCACCAAATCAAAGATGAGAGGCTGTGTCAACATGAGAAATGTTGGAATTTCTAAACTTTAGGAATGAGGGAGCTGTGGAAGGAAGCAGGATCCAAGAGGCAAAGGTAATGTTCCCACTTTTCACTGCCTCAGAGTTATTCTTGCAGTGGTCGCTGTATTCACAGATGCCACTTAGCTTTGTTTTCTCCAGAAGAAAAGTGAACATAATCTCTTCCTGTTTATGAATTCTCAAATGCATATATATATGACATCGTACACACAGGTGTGCATATGCAGAAGTAATGGATACTAAAACACACATTCAGAGGCAACAAAAAACTTCTGACTAGAGAATGGAGATCTTTCCTTGGACCATTTAATGGATGATGACACTGTGCTTTTTCTTCCATTCAGAAGGCCGACATATTACTCTCTTTTCTATGGATAAAGACAGTAGATACTCAATGACTAATCACATAACATAGTACACATAATGATCCTAGCAGGTATCACCCTTTTACTTGAGTGCAAATGAAGAATACATTTTCCCTATTATTTTTTTTTTAACCATTTAAGATTTCCTCCTCCCTCTCTTATTTTGTAAGGGAAAGTAACTTTCTGTAAGGTTAAGTGGACCTCAGGATAAGAAAAATCCCAGAGCTATCTTTCTGTTCAAACTTCATTTTTGTCTTCCAAGTCTGACTGTCAACAATAATATCTTATATGAGCCTCTGGTGTTGATGTTTCCATAGGTCATCCTCCTCCATCCTAGATGAAGTCTCAGAACCAGCATCGTAGTATCACAGATTTTGAATTTAATGCATCATTCAAGTTGGTTATGTAACTCAATGGTCTTGTTTAAAAAACAAAAAACTCCATGTCTTTAAAATGATGTGTATTTACTATTTCCTTCCTTACTTTAGAATGAGTTTACAATGTTCAGAGGAAATAAGCCTTGTCCTTATAGAGATTTAAAAGCTGCTTGTTCGTGTCATCATACAATGTTTGTACAATGATACTTTTTTGCTAATTTATGCAACATCATTTTCATAAGAGTTCTGCTCATTTTAACTACTTAAGATAATGGGACCTAGAGATCTCAAGATCTCAAAGCAGTGCTGGTGACATAGAGCCAACGTTGTCTTGAGAATGAAAAGTCAGTATTTTGACAAGAAGTGATTTATACAGTTCAGGTATAGCCAAGAAGGTTTAAAATAAACTTAAGTATTATATTTCATCTTGGTTTGTATGTATTTATATGTGGTCCATTTATATGAAGAACTGTGGGTCTTATATCCAGCTTTCACTTTTCTCTATTGAGAAAAATTATCTGTCCCCATCCTTACTTGGTGGCTTTTGGTAGGTTTGTAAGCATGGCATTGAGGAAGAAATGATACTTTTTATATGCTAATCTTGAAAATGCAAATATGACCACAATATCATATCCCTTTGGAATGTTTTCTCCCCCAATCAAAAGAAGTATTTGTTATTGAACACCTTCTTATGCTACCTTATTAAGATGGTTGCCTAATTGTCTTGATCTATTTTAAGGCAGTATTGCCCAGCATTTAAAGATGTAGCCTCTGGAGCAGACTTCCTGACTTTGAATTCCAACTTTGCTGTGTATGTGATCTTGGGTAAATGTCTTAATTTGAGTCTCACTATCCTTATCTGTAAAATAGTTGTAGAGAAGGATTTCTGCAATGATTACATGAGAGAATATGTTAATATATTTAGAACTCCTGGCAGGTAGCCATTATTTATTATGTAGAATAACTGCTATTGTTATTGCTCTTCATATCACTATTGTTAAAATGTATAGGAAGGCCACAGTTATGTTTATTTTTCCTTCCAAGTCTGAATGTGAACTGTAATATGATAGTTGTCTCCATAGGACCTATGCCTCTCCTTTCCTACTCCCCTCCCTACCTTAGCTTTTCCTATAGTCTCAACCTGAAAATAATGACCAGACAGATGCCTGGGAGATAAGAGTACATGGGAGGGCAAGGGGAGAAGGAGGTCCATTTTTCTAGTTTCCAGAAAAGCTTATCTTAACCTTTTAAAATATGTAGTATGAAGTTTATCCATGGATTTTTCATTCAAAAATTGACACTAAATCAGAATTAGCTATAGTAGTGTTAAAATAACAAAAATGTCACAAACATAAAATTTCTAGCTTTAGTACTACAGTTCTGTTTGCTGTAACTGCCTACTGAAACCCTAATGTCATCCTAAAACTACAAGTTTGGTAAAGAAGGCTGCCGAATTTTTTCGTGAAGTCACTTAAAGTCTTATTGATGAGAAGATATTTAGTAAAAGATGGGATGTTTCATCCTTACTTTTTTTGTGAGCTTCAATATTTAGAGCTTCATTGCATGAGTAATTTTCTTTACATATTAAGGGGATGTCTTCATCTGCAAAATGAATTATTGGATTAGTATACCTCTTTAAAAATTTTTATTCTGGAAAGTTTTGAATAAACATAAAAGTAGAAAGGATGTTATATTGAAATCCAATGAACCCATCATTCTGCTTCAACAGGTCAGGTAACCTTTTAAGGTCCTTCCCAATTCAATGATTCTGTGATTCTCTGACCTTGGAAATTCTAATTCACTCTGACTTTGAAGGATCTAGACTATTTGATTTTTAAATAATGTTGATCCTATTGTTAATAATATTGTTACTAAAATCATGTAGATATTAGCACTAAGTATTTAATGGAAAGTCAATAAAATAATATACAAAAATGATGGCAATGTGTTAGAACTCAGTAAATAAGTCAGGGTTAAAAAATATGGGATTAGTTTGATTCAGCAGACATTTATTGCCTCCCTTGAAGAGCTCGTAATATGTCTCAATTAATACCATATTATCATGTAAGAATAATTTTCAAGAAATTGGACAATAAACAGTTTGAAAACTATCAGCATTAATCTTTCATTTGGAAGCTTATCTCAAGATTGTAAGAACTAGCCTCTGAGATGGTCCCTAATGATCCTTATCTATTGCTAGTGACGCCTTGTGAAGTCCCCTCCCACATTATGTATTCTGTGTGATCAATGGAATATCATGGAAGTGATGGTGTATGACTTCTGAGGCTGTGTGACTTCTGAGGCTGTCATAAAAGACACTGCCACTTCTACTTCCTCTGCTGGATGGATCACTTACTCTGGGGAAAGCCAGCTGCCATGTCATGAGAGCACTCAAGCAGTCCATAGGGATTCACATGACGAGCAAGTGAGGCCTTCTGCTAACAGCCAGTACCAGCTTACCAGTCACATAAAAGAGCCACCTTGGGAGAGGGTCCTCTAGTTCTGGTAAAGTCTTCAGATGACTGCAGTCCTGAGTAACACTTTGACTTCATCCTTTTGAGAACCCCTGAGCTAAACCACATAACACATAATCTACTTCTGAAATCCTTACCCACAGAAGCTGTGTGAGTTATTAAATGTTCATTGTTTGAAATAGCTAAATTTTGGAGTAATTTGTTACACAGCAGCAATAGATAACTAGCATTGATAATTACAACCCTGAGGCAGTTTAAGGGTTTTGTAGATTATCACTGCTTTATAGATACATAGAAGCACCAGTTAACAGAGTTCTAGTAGACAGAATGCTATTTAAATCTGCACTTACCACAATGAATAACTAGCATCCTAGCCTTTATATTTTTAACTCCTGGGAATGCATTTTCTGTAGACGTTATCTATAATGAGTGCAAAAGATGCAGTATCTCTTTTTCATTAGTTGTTAGCCTGAACTCAATCCTGGCCCTTCCTTTTGGTGATAAGCTTGTTAAAAATTCAAATGTTTTAGAATTTTGAAAGAAAGTGGGCCTGAAGGTTGAGGATTTGGACATGTTTTAGCTGATAGTGGGTAAACTTTGAGATAGTATTATAGTTTATCTTTAGGTTACCCCAAAAGTCACCCTTTTCCCCAACATGCTCACCAAGCCTTTATGACTTGGGCTTTTATTGTCATGGAAGCTTTTCTTCTATTATGTACTGAACTATGTAATATTAAAGTGCCCCAAATAATATGACCCAAATAAGGCCCTGGTAACATGTTACCTATTGTAGCCATTCTTCATGAATTTGTACTTTGGCCTTTTGTGCGTATTGCTAGGTTACCCTTCTCAAGCATGGTTCTAAATTGTATATATCAATCTGTTTTTCTCATTGTTATAAGGCTAATAAAGACTAAAAATTGGATATCTCCAAAGGCTAGAATAGATTCTGTGTAAGTACAAAATTTTGGTACATCCTTGCAGATAACATTGTGTGGATTTGAGAATCAAAAAACAGACAATAGTCTTACATTTTACTTCATGAATCTGTTCAACTTTATCTAAATAAATTAACATCCCATTAAAATTTAAAAGATATGACTGAATCTTTAATATATAAGTGCTAGAAACCTTGAATAATAGAAGTATTAAAGTTTTTGAGCCTTTAGATTGATGTGAATATTAGGTCATTTTCATAAATGAGCCACCAGTCTTTTGGTTTGGAGCATAAGGTTTTTGTACTTTTGCAATTTAATTTGTTAAGCTGAGAATTTTTTTTTCAGATCCAAGGTTATCTTGGTATGAAACAGTGATGGTGTTCACTGACCTATGCCAATATCACACTCTCTGTGAATTGAAATTGATTTTTTTCTTTTATTTTTTTGGTCCTTGACATACACATTTACCCTTTGAACAAGCATTACGTGGGAGGACTCAGGAAAACCAATAAGTAGTCATTCAGAGATATTAGTTTTCAGGACATCACAAATTAGTTGCATCACAAGCCTCAGGAAAAAGTTAATGAAGTCACTAGTTCTTCTTGATATTTTTATGTTTGAGCACACTATGCAATAAGAACTACCTTTACAATTGGGGATAAACAACACAGATCTGATTTTTCTGGTCTTTATGAGATATGTAGAAACTAAGCCACTCCTAGTTGTCAGTGAAAAGGATATATGCCATATGGGCGTAGAGTCTGGGAGTGTTTTCTTAGGTGTCTTTTGATAAGCACGCTTTTGTTTTATTTATTTGTTGGATAATGTGTCCAGTCTTGTGTGCTTGTTTTATGTGCTTTGCATGTTTGGCATTGTATTAATTTACCCCATGAAGTAAACAAGATGTTTAAACAAAAACAGTTTATAGAGCTATGTTAATTGCCTTTTACACTGTGATTAGGTTAAGGGGTACAGGAATGAATGAAATAAGGTCCTTGCCCTTGAGGAAATTGGAATATATTTAATTTTTAATTTAAAAAAACTTAAATTTATTTTTCAGAGTATTTTGTTGCTTATTTATAGATAGATTTTACAATTTATTATGGCCAGGCTGTGCTCAACACAAGGTTGGGTTGGATTATGTAACCATAGTAGAGAGTTATCCTGAGTTCTACACTCTCAATGAATGCTAATGCTCTTTTGAAGGTCTCCTATATATGGCCTTAATAGCCACAAAGGCTTTTCTACCTACAGCAGATAAATTCTCAATAAGGTCACAGGAAGTTGCATTAGAAATTATGTATGCCATTACCTGTAGGCTTTTCATTTTTTGCCAACAAATAATGTTTGTTTAGGATATTCCCCATAGGACAACATTTATATCATACTTTGGACTTTTTTTTCTTGCTAGTGTAAAAGCATTTTATGAACCTTTAAATAAACTTCCTGATATTAGTGCTTGTAATTGTTTAAGAATTGAGGCGAGGTTTTGATGGTAGTATGGTTAGGGCCCAAAAATACTTGAATCTGCCCTGCCAATTATAATAGCTCTATCCCTGTACAGGATTGCTAGGGAAGATACACGCTGGAAACAGCAGCCAAATGGTAATCGGAATACCACTTTTTTAATAGCTGGAGCTGATACCAATTACCCTTAGTGGAAGACTCTGGAAAAAGGTCATTTGGAGCAAATACTTTAAGCTGGAGTCCAAATATATGTATGTTTTAGTCTCGATACCCTCTGGTATAGCCATAGTTTAGGAAATAAGTCAAAAAAAGAAATGGTAATGCCCCGAGAGGGGTTCTAATTTCAACGTAGCCCCATCCAACTGGGAAGGTGAAAGAAGGAGGGAATAGACCTTGGTTTTGTGTTCTTTTAAAGCCCAGTAGCTCTATCCACTAATAGTTAAGATCTAGTCAATGCTTTTGGATCTGATCTATTAGAAAAGCAATTGCTGCTTTGAATAGAATGGACAGGGGTGGACCCAGAGAAGAGAGAAAGATCTAATAGTATGGATAAGTCATGGTACAGGTAAATATGAAACCCTGGGGTAAGAAATACTTCCACATTTGGACTTATACACATATACTCTGTTATCTTTCTAAATATATATATAGTTATAAATATGTACATATATACACATATAGTACTTCATGTATCAACCTCAGTGTGGCCTGGGGAAGCACACCTTGATTGAATATATTATTATTTCCATAAGAAAATACATAAAAATTCACAGTAAGTGGGTGAAGTAGAATATTGCCCTTGCCCCCTGGTGTCTGCATCTCAGTCCCCAGAACCTGTAAATACATCACCCATCACCTTTCATGGCAGAGGGACTTTGCAGATTTGATTAAGGTTTAAGGCCTTGGAGATGGGGACATTATCCTGGATTTTCTGGGTGGGCCTGATCTGAACACATGGGTCCTTGAAATGAAAAGCTCTTTCCCAGCTGTGGTCAGAGGATGTGATGACAGAAAATGGGTCAGAAGCCTTGGTGTCTTGAAAATGGAAGAAGGGAGCAATGGATGAAAAATGCTGGTGTCTCTAGAAGGTAGAAAAAAGTAAAGAGACAGATTCTTACCTGAAGTGTCCAGCAGGGAATGCAGTTCTACTAATAACTGTGAGACCCCTGTGGGCCTCCTGACCTCCAGGAGGAGGTCTGTAAGATAATAAATTTTTGTTGTTTGGCCACTAAGTTTGTGGTAATTTATTATAGCAGTGATAGAAAACTAATAAAATGGGATAAAGACTGTCATTTTATTTGAGGTTAGGTTATGAAAAACCTTTGGATTTTCAGAGCTTTTGGATTACGAATTGCACTTAGTGATTGTGGACCTGTAGGAGAAATTGGGAATCTTGATATTTTAACTGAATGATCTTATTGTGTTTGAGTTTTTAATTCTGGGAGGAAGAGTTCCTTAGAAGAAAACCTTTTTGTTGTTTACTTCTCAATACTTTGAGCCTTGCTGATTTCTTTGTATTTGCTTCTGTTGCTTTTATGGATCTTACGCTGGCCAATGATGGGTCTGGCCAACTTGGTTGAACATGGGCCTTGGTTCACTGTAAATTAGATTAAAGTGTAATATACATGAAGGGTCGGAAACTCTAAAGAACTGTCCAAATGTACATTGGTCCTTGTTTGTATTTATTACTGAACATCTATTTTCTGTTCCTCCTTCCTTCTTTGAGGATGGTTGGGGTTTGGAGGGGAAAAAAATACTACAAGGTGATTTTATGAATGTGGCAGCAGTGTTACCACTTTCTCTGGCTGCCAGAAATCCTTCACCTGTATTCCACGTCTCTGAAGTGTGTTTGCCTCCGAGGGAGGTGGCAACTGGAATGAATGCCTCACCCCAGAAAGACTGGATACCCTTGGGCTCCTCCATGTGCTTCATTGTTAACCACTGAATTACATTATGATTTTAAGTGAGGAAGAAATATTACTCATGTTTTAGTCCTTCTCGTGGCAGAATCTAAGGCAAAGTCCACATATGGATATTTGCCAAAAAAATATTCCATGAAGCATAAGTCATATTCTATCCTACAGGGCAGCAGTTTAGCATGCTAAAAGTCTAGCATTTGTTTTCCTTGTGATGCTGTACCATTGTAGTATATTCCATTATTACGAAATGATTATGGTTGCTAAATGATTCTGATTCATGTTTGAAGGTTTTGTTTTCAATGAAATATTTCAGAATAATATTATCTCGATTCAAATTGAAATGCTAACTTTGAGCACATGTACGTTGCACTGTCCTTGATCTGTAGCTGAATCTTCAGAAACATCAATTGTCCTATTGATTCTATTGATGTCGAAGTACTGGGAGAACAAGGCCTGGCAATTGTGTGTTGGTGGTTGTGTTATTTTTTTTATTTCATTTTCTAGAAAATTAATAGATTTTGAGCTGTAGTTTATACATCAAATGTGAGTCCAAACTTTTTTTCCTCTCGAAAGACATACATCTTCTCTTTTCCCTAATACCCCCCTACCCCCAATACAATGCTTTTTCTTACCAACGTTTTCAGTATGATACATTTTGAAATCTTGTCTTAGCTTCTGACAAAAGTAATTGTGATTCAAATACAACTTGACAACTTGCTCTAGACAAGAGCCTGTTTTGAGACCCCATGTCTTTGTAATCAATAACAAGATGGTCATTTATGCAAAATGTTAAATAATTTTATCTAGATCATGGGCCCAAGTGAAAAAGTCTAGCATGTTGGGAACTCAATGGAAAAATCTTCTTACCTGAGATTTATCCTGGAATTGCTGTGATATATAATTGTGAATTTATTTCAATGCTTATTAACTCTGTTGAATTTTAGTTGAAGTATATATTTAAAATAGTTACAGAATTTTAGAGAATGCCTTATTTTTCACACTACAATGTATTAGGCTCTGGGCTAGGTGGTCAGTGGGGGGGAAATAGAATGTAGACCTTGCCCTTAATGAGTTTATGTCTGGTGGGTGAGGTAGGACTTGTGCAAAGGTGGCAAGTGCTGTAGAAAAGTATGAGTATCTGTAGATAAAGGAGGGGAAGTCTTCTGGATGGGAAAGGCAGAATGCTTAATGGAAGAATTGACATATGAACTATGAAGGGTATCTTTTGGACATACAGAAAGAGAAGGAAAGATATTGTAACTGGAAAATGGGGTAGCAAAGTATTTAAGCAAAATTCAGTTTGTCCCTTGGCATATGGTCCTGTAGGATTCAGCATCCCCCACCCCACCAAGTCTGGTCATCTTTGCCATGTTGAGCCATGTTGAGCTATTCGGAATGTCCCACAGATGTCCAGCTCTTTCTATTTTGGACCTGTACTAACGGGTGTATTTTCTGTACAATGAGATTTCCATGTTGAGCTTTTTCTTTTAAGTGATTTTAAGGCATAGAAGTTACTTTTTGTAAATCACATCTTCATAGTTTTTCAGTCTTGCCACCACAAAATCCAGAGCTGTATTTAGGGGATGTTTGTTGCTTGACTCCACTCATGCCAGTTACACATTCTTTGCTTACTCTTGAATCATGTTTGCTCTGTTCAGTGCTGAAAAGACAAAGGTGAAATACTTGTGCTTGAGCTCACTGCTGGTGAGAGGCTGACAAATGGTGTTTTTTCTTTTTTTGTTGTTAACCATTTTTTGATATGAAACTTTCATAGTTGTACTAAATGTATGAAGAAGGTGCATGGAAAAACAGAGGTGGGTGTGACATTTCTGCCTGGTGGCTAGGTGGCAGGGAAGAGTGCCCGGAGAGGATATGCTTGAACTGAGTCATGAAAGATGAGTGGGAACCTGCCAGATGGACACAATGGAGGGGGATGTTGCAGGATGTGACTCTGCAAGTGTACAAAGGGAACATGAAAAGTTTGGGGACAGTCAGTCCCCAAGAGCACAAATGTGTGCATGGGACAAGGGCAGCATGAGGAAGCTGGAAGGGCAGGTGGCCTGCGAAATGTATAAATTCTAGATCAAGGAGTTTATATTCTGGAGGTATCAGTGATCATTGAAGAATGTTAGACAGGGATGTTTATATATGTACATATATATTCCCTTTGAGAGCAGGTGTCAGGATTATAACATCTTAATATAAAATTGTTTGGTGCAGAAGCAATACCATATGTCAGCTAAGAGCTGAGGCTTCACAATATCACATTTCTTACAGGTGATGTGAATAAGTCAAGTTAACTTCTCCATATCTCAGTTTCTTTATCTGCTAAGTGGGGATGATGGTAGCAGCTGTCTCAGAAGTGATGTGAAAATTTGATGGGCTATTATCGCCAACGAACCTGACTGTTAGAGCAAGAGCAATAATCATGTACATTCACCATGTATTTTAATTTCATTATGACTAGTGACTGAGTGTCCAACAAGAATTTGACAATTTGAGAACTGAAAGGATCCTTAAAAATCAGTTGCAGTGTGTATTATTTTATCCTCATAACAAAGGCCAAAAGCTGTAAGCTGAATTTTAAGTATTGCTTGAAATCTGAGGTTGTCATGTTTACCTGAGTGATGAAGGATAATTAGAAAATCAGAAGTGATAGGAATTAAAAACGATTTGCTAGTGCAGCAGTCTCTGGGACCCTGACTGGTATTAGACAAATTTGGGGGAGGTTATTGAAACCCCACGTCACAGTTAGCATTGTTGCGCCCCCATGTCAGCAAAGGTAGAATCATCACAAGGCAATCTATAAAAAACAGGGAATGTTTAATATTGTAAGAGCTTTACCACTATAACTCAATTGGTCCAGAGCAGGGTGGGCTGAAGTCTCGGACACCAAAATGGTGCAAAGGATTGCCATGACTTCTGGTGGCCTTTTAAGTCCGAATAATTATCAATAAAATGTTTATTATAAAACTGTATGTTTGAATATTCACTTAAATCTCTCATATACTATATTTAGACAATAATTTAAATGTATATTTAATCAAAAAATTTCAGAAAATGAAGCACAGATCTAGCACTTTAGCTGGTTAAAAAATGTGTGTATTAGTATGTGCAAAATACTTCACAAGAAAAACTGCTACGCACATTCTAACAATACGAAAACCATTGTATACAAATAGGTATTATGTATTATCACAGGTCTTTCTGTTATTAAAGTGCAAAATAACATTTTTGTGAGATGGAAAGATAGACCGATACTTCATAGCGTATCTATGAAGTTTGTTAACTAATAATTGTTTTCCTTGCTATTTAAAAATGTTTTGAATTATCTTATTACTTTTGCAAACTTTTTAGGTAATAATCATAATTTTTGAGCAGTAGAGTGATTTTATTTTACTGACTTTCTAATTAATATTGAAACATTCTATTTTATCAGATAGAGAAATCTAAACAACAGGACTTTTAAATGTTTGCTTTAACTGAAGCAGTACAAAAGCAATCCATGTAACCAAAACATTTGTACTCCTATAATATTCTGACATAAAAAAGATTTAATATTCTGACGTAAAAAAGGAACAACAAAAAAATGTTTGTGTCTTTTCATATCTTTCAAATGTTACATAAAGCAGAAGCCAGACCTCGGCCCTTTTTGCTGAGCAGTTAAAGATTGGATGATGAATAGATGAATAGTTATTACTCTCCTAGTCATGTGAATTGCTAGTACCGAAGGAAGGAGCAGTCCAGAGAAGTTTCTGATGAGTTGGTGCTGTTAATAAAAAAGAAGTGGGTGGTAAAATTATATATCCCAGCCCTTGGAAATGGACCTCTAGCACATGCTATTAGTTTTATTTTTTGCTTAGAGTTATAGTTTAATTTTTTGATAAAGCAGTATATTGCCCTCTAAAAGATATTTAAATTTAAAAAAATGCTTCTTTTGTGTTACTCACCCAAAAGGAGCAATTTACTCGTGGCCGTGTCACACAACCACATTTGCATTCTGAACCCCTTGTTAGGGCTCTTGTTAGGAATCTGTATGGATTTATTTGCAATGTAGCACACATTGAATTGTACCTAAAGAGTAAGTGAATTCCATGAATTAGAAGGATGACCTTGTAGACAGGAAAAGATTTCATTATATGTCTTCCCTGCATGCAGTGTAATAGAATTTGTGTTGTATGCCTGATGTTCAAACCTTTCTTTTTTCTATTTTTGCATGAATTATATCAACATATAGATTGAATTCAGCATCTAGGCAGCTGAGTTATAATTGTGAGGATTGTAGCACTACATTTTATTTTCCCTCCTGTCATGCTCAGCAAATAATTAATCCCACTTACATGTAAGCCTCCAAACATGCTTCCGTCTTTATTTGGGTGTGATGGGAATACCAGGTGGGCAAAAGGTTTTATGGTCAGAATCCTAGTCATGCAGACATTTATTTCTTGTGTGTATAGCAAGTAGTGTCAAGTCTGGTATTTTAAGCAGGTATTAAAGCTTTGCTGGACTGAGAGAGGACAAAATAGAGGCAGATGAAAGAATTTAACTGCCAGTTTCTGTTTCTTGTAGAAACACAGTCTACTGCTGTATGCTAGAGAGAGAGGCTTTGGAAGCCTCAAAATGATCAAGCCCAATGGTAAAGTTCTAACAGTTTACTGCTAATTGATTAGCTTTATGTGTAAGGAGGTGAAATGACATGCTATTCCAGCCAGCTGTTTATCTTTTTTTTTTCTCTTAAGTCTGTCTGACTTTTAAACCAGATCCGTTCACTGCCTGTTCAAAGGGTTTTTTTCTGCACAAGGGCCTGATTCATTTGACCAAGGACCTAGTGGCCATGATAACTAGCTGTAACAATGGGAGTAAATTAAAATAGCCCGTGGCCAGGGTCAGACCATCTCTGAGAGATATTAGAGGAGTCCTGAAGGCCTGGTAAATGAAAATGCTCAAATTTTATTTTGTTCTGTAGTTAAAAACAATCTAAAAAACGGTAGCATTTAAAGTATGTGAGGTATAATAAATCATTTCCTCTTTCTACAAATTGGTTTACAGAAAATTTCTAGTAATACTACAAAATATTTTACCATTCCTATGGTAATCTAATGTTAATAGGAAATACTTATTTGGTATTTGTTGCACTGTTTGTATAGTTCTTTTAATATTTTTCAAAGGCCCTCAGCATATAGTAGCTTCAGGTTTGGAAGGTACTTGGTATATTTATTTGTCCCTAGTTTACGGCTAACTAAACTGAGGCTTAGAATAAAGTTCAGTGGTTTACTTTACTGCAGTTACATAAGTGATTAGTAGTAAAGTGAAATTAGAACCCAGATTCACTAATTTCTACACTTTTGAACTGACATCTACGATTAAGAAAGGCAAGTAGTTGCTGAGGAAATGGGACAGGGATCTCATTGCTTCTGGTGCATCTTCAACCATGAGAGGAATTTAATTATAACTCTACAACATTGGAGGGAGCCATACATTTTTAAAATCAGTAACAACAGTTAAAGGGAAGAAAGCATGATTTGCTTGTTTTATTAGGGAGGCATGAATGTGGAAACACTTCTTTCCCATTTGTGTTTTGGGGTTAGTGTCTCATCTTTGAACTACGCTTCTGCAAAGTCAGTAGTGATGGTGAATTACAGTTATGGATGCAGTATTTTCTATAAGTCATAAATGGATCAAAAACAGTTTTTTTTTCCATTCTCACTGTAAATGATTCTGAATAATTTACTCATTTTTCTCAGGAGTGTATAGTTTAAAGTATCATCATGTTTTTTCATTCTTGAAATGGACTAATAAAACTTACCTCTGGAATGAAAACATTATCATAAGTGTTGAAATTGTGTAAATAGGAATGTTCACCCTCTCCTTGAGTATTGTAAACAGAAATGTTGTCAATCAAAGGGTTTGAATGTGTCCTTCAGTCAGCTCCAGATAATTTTGTATAGCTAGGGGTTCAATCAAATACCATTTTTTAATCAGTGAATTACATGAAGCAGATCAGGTTTTCCTGCCAAACAAATGACTGAGGAGGAATAATTTTCTATAAGTGCACATCCCTGAATATTTTTTTACTTCAACAAAATAGTCCTATGAGGAAACCATGCTAACAAGGTTATAGTTGTGTATGCTTTGGCCTGTTTCTAGGTTTGATCCTAAGCCCTGGTTGGAAATCACATCTGTGTGGGGCACATGCTTGTTGGTTTTGTTTTAAATTTTAAAATAGTTTCTCATTAGGAAGAATATGGGAACATTTGAGCATGTTTAGGAAAGAAAATTAGTTTGCCATTACCTTCTCCTGTTCCTGCCAATAAATTCACTAATCTCTGTGTTTCTTTCTGCATTAACCTTTTCTCTCCATCTTCCAGATGTCCTGAGGCTCAGAGAAGGCCAAAAACAGTCTCTTGTTGGACATCATCAGTTTTTCATAGGGAAAATTTTCCGGCCCTCTTAAATAAGAGTGTTCAACTTTCTTATGGCCCATCTTTAAGACCGTGTACTTGTATATGGCTTTAGGTATTTCTAAAAGATCTTAACTTGTGTAGTCCTATAAAGTTAGTAGTATATATGTTCATCTCATTGAGGCCCAGAGAGGCAAAGAGATTTGCACAAGCCGGTTAGTGTTGGGGCAGAGATGGCGCAGGTCGTCTTCCTTCCTGATCTTTGGATTTAAAGTGGGAAATTCAAAAGTAATGCAGTTGCCAAGGTGAAATAATCTGTTCATCTTCCTACTTGCAGTGCAGGCTCCGTTACAATAGGAAGTCATATCTCAGGCATCTATTACACTGAGCACATACAATAAATATTTTTTTAAAGCTGCAAGAGTTGAAAAAAATGACATAATGCGCCAATCCAGGAATTATTGGAAGATATGCTATAGCTTTTTCCCATCGCTTTCCTCTTGTTTATTGCTTACTTCTACTATTTAGGTTTTTTGTTTTTTGTTTTTCCTGCCCCCAGTGGTGTTTCATCTGAGCATTAGGAAATAGCAGAGGTTGACAAGATTTTCTTGTGTCAGCAAGTTAGCATAGTGCTTGGAACCTGGAAGCATGCAATATTGGGACATAAAATACAGGGATCCCCAACCTTTTTGGCACCAGGGACTGGTTTCATGGAAGACAATTTTTCCACAGACTGGAGTGGGTGATGGGGTGGGGGAGGTGGAGCTCAGATGGTTATGTGAGCGATGGGGAGGGGAACAGCTGTAAATACAGATGAAGCTTCACTGCCTCACACGCTGCTCACCTGCTGTGCGGCACCCCTCCCCTTCCTCAGTTTCCTGGAAGACAATTTTTTCACAGACCCAAGTTGGGTGGAGCAGGGACGCAGCTCTGCGGAGGTCCCTAACAGGCCTCAGACGGGTACCAGTCCTCCACCCAGGGGCTGAGGATGAAAGCAATACCCTGATAAGGCTCTTTATAATACTTGTTTTTTCCCTCTGTGCATCTCCATTTTCTAGGCAGGCCTCCATGTGGAGGCAGCACGGCCATGCTGAGGTGGTGTAGCTGAGTCAGCATTTGTGGGACAACGCATAGTCTCATCTTGAGTGAGTTTCAGAAGCCTCTCTTCCCACTGGCTAGCAAGAAGCCCTGTTTGGATGTTAACAGTCCAAATGGGACTTGGCTCCAAGGGTTGGGAGAAAAGGCAGAGCTCTTTTCAGGGAGGAACAGACAGGTCACATTCTGAGAGACAATGATAGTGATTACGGTGGCAGGTCAGGGGTGTTAGTGATACACAGTTGTCCTGGAACACCTACAGTAATGTTTATCTACTCCCAGTGCTCCTAAAAATGAAACAAGACTGTAAATACATGCCCTAAGGTTCATAGGGTTGGATATGGACACAAGTGGGAAATTGCTCTGAAATCTCACATTTCATTCTAAAAATGAATGTAGATTTTGTACTCAACCTTATAATTTTTGTTACATTAAAATTGATCAAAAATCTAGAAACAGGGATGCTATTTATACAAGGATTTCTTGTGTTCTCTAGTACTACTCTTCAGTTTAAGAGGCATAACTCTACTGGAAAAAAATAAGAATCTAACTTTTCAAAAAGATCATAGAAACAAGCTCTATGGTGTTTGGCTAATATCTGAGGCATAGATTCAATGTGGTATGAAATAAGGGCAATAGCCAATGACAATTTAAATTTTTTCCAAGCTTGCATTAGGTTTTAATGATATTCTTCCCCCTGTTGGTGAAGTAAATAAAAACAAAAAGCAAATAAGTGAAACATTTCCTATCTGATAAGAAAAAAATACTGTGTAGCAGGAAAAATGCTGGGAGGTGTGTTCTGGTACTGGCCGAACCAGATAGGTTGAACGTGGGACCTTCGGATTTATAACCTCTGGAGTCTGGGTGATTGGATAACGTATTGTCTCTTTGTGGAGGTGCTATTCAAAGTTACAGTGAGTCATAAGGCATAACCCTGGACTGTCCTGGGCAAACTAGTCACCCTATCTTCAGTTCTTTGCGTTTCTTTGCTGAGCAAGATGGTTAGATTAGATGTTTTCAAGCATTCTTTTGTCAGCAAGCCCAAAATGTAAAACAGAAGTTCAGTTTGAAGCACAGATGGGGGCAGGATTCCAGTTCTCCACCCTCCCTTCCACGCATACCCCACCCAAGGACACTGAGGGATCCCTGGTGCACAGTTCGAAAATCCTGACATCCTTGAGTGTGTTCTACTCATTATTTGCCCTTGTTTGGAATCTCATGCCACATCTTCACGTCCAGAAGATGTTAGGTAAATGCAAATCCTAGCGGAAGAAAAAGGATGCAGTCTCATCTAAGGTAACAAGGTATTCCTTTTGAGGTCTATCTTCTTGTTTGTGCCTATCCTTTTTAAACTCCTATTTTGTTTATTTGGAAGATGGATTTGGGCCATACTTTATTTCTTCTACTCTTTTTACCATGTCTTGTTTGAAATACCTGAGCCTGAATATAAGTTTATGGGTGGTCCCATAGATACAGCCTTTAAAAAAAAAATCAAATTCTTCTGTGTGTCCAGGAAAGCGACAGGGTTGTTCCCTGATCCTCCACAATCATTAAGGTGAACATTCCGGGGCTGAGACCTTAGGTCATATACAGTGTGAAAAGAAGGCTATTTTCAGGAAGGCATATGAAGGCACTCAAGAAAACAACATAGCCCTGACTTACCTACAAATTTCCCTAGTGTGAATAATCAGTTGATTCTATCATTTGTTCTATCCCCTGTTTCTCTGCTGTGTTGTTTTCCGGTCCTAGTCTCTTTATTGCAGATACCTCTTCCGTTTTCCTGCCCATGATTTGGGAGTGTTGTTTCTAATGCCACCCTAACCACTGTGTCTGTACAGTTCTCTCAAATCCGCCTCTCTACACATGTAACATCTAGGCAGCAGGATGCCAGGCCCCTTGCAGAGGGAGTGGAATGAACTCAACACCCCCTCCCATGTCACGGATGTACTTGCAGACACGTGGCCGAGAGACTGTAATGCTGCATCCACACTGGACATTATCTGGAACAGGAGGGAGAGGAAATCATCTTTTATGATTGCTCCTATATTTGTGTTTTTGCTCATTATTAGCTGAGGCAGGCTGTTGAATTTTTTGTGTCTCAGTCCTCACCAGGATCATCTGGAGGCTTATATGGATGCCATTAAATTTGTAGGCTCAGTGGTCTTAGACCTGACCCAATGCAAGTAGAAATGGCTTCTTATTTCTTTACAAAGTACCATGTTGTTTTTTCTGTTTTGAGTTACAAGGTAGCCTTGGGCTAATGATATTCCTCACTAGATTTGCTCATCTTCAGAATTCACTTACTACTTGGTTGATGGTACCTTGTTTTTTGGTTCATTTATATCTGGACTATTTCAGGTGCATATATCTGACAATGGATGGTTGAAGAATAGTATCTATTTATCTACAGCAGTTTGATATGTGGTAGGAGCCATGAAGGTTGCTATAGGTAACAGACATTAGCTGCAATGGGATACTCAATGGCTCTGGTTACTCTAAGAGGCATGGAATCTCCCTTAGTCACTGCCATTCCTCAAATATAGTTCAGCATCTGTCATTTATTCAGTGCCTTTTATGTGCCATGCATTTTCCTCACAGTTTCCCATTTAATATAGCAATGAGGTAGTATATTAGTACCTATTGTCACTGTTAACAAATTTTCACCACTGTAGTAGCTTAAAAACAACACAAATTTTTTATCTTACAGTTATAGAGGTTAAAAATCCTAAAATTAAGGTATCAGCAGGGCTGCTTTTTTTTTTTTGTAGTCTCTAGGAGAAAATTCATTTTCTTATCTTTCCCAGTTTCTAGAGGCCATTGACATTCCTTGGCACATGGCCCCTTCTTCCATCTTCAAAACCAGTGCCTCATCTTCAAATACCTCTCTTTGACTTCTGCATTTGTTGTTGCATTCCCTTATTTCCCTTTTCCTTATAAGGACCCCTGCAGTTACGTTGAGTCCACCTAGATATTCCAGGATAATGTTCCTATCTCAACATATGTAATCACATCTGCAAAGTCCCTTTTGACATGCAAGATAACATAGTCACAGGCTCTAGGGACTATGATCTTGAACATCTTTGGGAGGGGCATTATTCTGTCTACCATAGATAGTAATAGCTACCACCACCAGAACAACAGCAATAGCCAACAATCATTAAGTTCCTGCTATGTTGTAGGCAAAGCACTGTCTTATGTAATCTTCTCAATAGGTGTAAGGAGGAGGTAGTAGTATCCTTATTTTACAGTTGAAGACACTGAGGCTCTGAGAGGTTAAGTAACTTGCCTAAAGTCACACAGCTTGTCAGCTGCAGGAGAAGGAAAATCCAAGCTGTTTGATGCCAGTGCTCATATTCATTGCCACTGCACGATCTCACAATTATTACCTCTGTAGTACAGATAGGTACAGCTGAAAAGAGTCACTTTCTCCAGCTCACACAGGCAGGCAGGAAGAGGATGGGATATTAAAACTCAATCTCCTGAACTCCAAAGCGTCAGTCTTAAACATCGTTCTGCATGTGCTGACCATACCACACAGTTTTTCTACCTCTGATTTTGCTTTCAGCTGTGGTTTCTCTGACTTCTGTTTTACTTGACTGGTTTGTTTCCCTATGTGGATAGTGCTTATTTATTGGTGAAGCCAGCTAGAGCAGGTTGCTGCTTTGGTCCTGATGTCACAGGATGAGGGTTAATGGGTGAAGGCCGTGGGCCTGGAGCAGCTGAGCTTGCTGGTTTGTGGTTGCTGTTGTGCTCTGTGCAAGTAGTTTGTTCTCAGTATGGCTCATTGAAGGTCGAGCTGACCACTAGCTGCCTCATTTGGTGTTAAGACCCTGACTTACATTGAATTTTACACACAGGTCCTGGGATGGAAAGCTAATGTTTTATGAAACCGGCTACAGTTTAGTTACCATAACAACTTGGTAATACTCGTTCTATCTTGGCTTGCTGCCTCAAAGTGTGATGTACAGCAGTCATTCTGGCCAGCTGAAATGGGCTCTCACCTTATTCTTGTCAGGCATATTAATAAATAGCTCTGTTTCATGACACGCATTTCGAAGTCATTGCTTTTTTGTGTGTTACTGACCTTTCCTTAAGCTGCAGGTTGTATGAAGAGAAGCTGCCCGAGCAATGTTGCGATTGTGCTGTTTTCTGCTCCTGAGATATTTTATCAAGAAATTGTGACTGTGTGTGTGTTGAGGGTGGGGAAAGGGAGGTTGGTGATGAGAGAAATAGGTAGATGATTGAATCCATATTCCTGGAGCAGAGTATCATCCGCAAAAAAAAAAAAAAAAAGAAAAGAAAAAAAATCCTTGACATAACGTTAATTTAATCTCATTCTTTAAGCAGTGAATTTAACATACTCTGGAAAAGGTGTGAGCAGTACAATCAAAGAGGAGATAACTTTCATTCAAGCATTTTGTGTTCACTAAACCATTAATAACTAATCTTTCCTTGACAAGTAACCTACAGTAGAATTTAAATTTTATGTATGCGAAATAGTAAGGTGGGCTGGTGGGAATTTGAGGGAAAATTTAGATTGGATTTTGTTTTGATTTCTAGTAGGTAGGAGGATGCTCCTCTCTGTTTCAGGAAGGGTTAATAGGTAGTTAGGGGGAAGAGGCAAAGACAGGATGATGATGCATTATTTATTTCTCTTCGGGAGATGGACTGCTTCTCTCTGCACTTGGCCACAGGGCCCCCTTTGCAGGGCGGCATCTGTGACCATCTCCTATAACACTGTTTGGGAAATGGTGCTTTGAAGCAATAATATGAAGGGGAAACCAAACTCAGGAGTTCACCTTCTATTCCTAATCCTCTCTGTAGTGATTCAGCTATAGTACAGATTCAATACTTTTTTATTGAGAGCTGATGCATTTTCCTTCACTTCTCTCCCCAAGTGTTAAAAAGGCCATTTATTGTGGTTTGTGCTGAGATTCCATTTCTGCATTGATTTGAGCAATTTGTAGAACATTCTATTCATCCTCTTCTCCTTCTCTAAATACGTGAGGGTACTGCTTAGGGAGATTATAATGTATCCTTTGGAGAATTCTAAGAAACAAGAGTGACCACCATTTTTATGGGATTCCTAGAGTTCAGTCTTCTAGTAGACAAGTAATACATACACTGTAATCTGTATTTTTTATTCTGATTTTTCATTTAATAAAGTAGAAGTCTAGTACTAGTAGTATAAAACTCTAAGCTTTTTCTGTACATTAAAGAGAATCTTACAGTACTACCTCTTTTCTTTTAATGATGGAAAAAAGTCATGTCTAAAAAAGTGAGTTACCTAGTGTCACCAAGTAATGGAAAACTGGTTATAGAACCTGAATCTCTAGAATCCCTGAAAATGTATTTCTTTGTTTTGTCATCGATAATTATAAAAAAATGAAGTAAGCAAAAATATGGTGGAAAGACCTGTGTCCTCATTATGGTTGGCTCTCTAATGCTTTGCCTGGTTTTTAAGATACGAACCTCTTATTAAGGATGGAATTTTTAGGGTGATTTTCTGCATACATTGTATTCAAGAAATTATCCAGTGCTAAATTCTGTTCTTCCAATCCAAAAGAAGTGGAAGAAAGCCATATTTGAATAGCTGGATGGGCAGGAACTGAACTATTGACTACGGATTACCTCATACGTGTTCTGAGAGCCATTCCTGGCCCAGCCAGCTTGCCAGACATTTGACCGTAATCCTTTCAGTGCTGGTGGTCAGTGTATTGTATGTGATTTAGCAGAGTCAGTAGCTTTTCTAATTCAGAACAGCCTTTGTGTACTGTGTTGTCTGTCCATGGTTAATATTATCCAAATAACAATGGCACTTGATGATTTTGAGGCAATTGTTAATCTCTGTCTGATAAAGCTTCCCCATGTCCCATTTGTTAGAATTTAATGCATTCCTCTCGCTTCTCTCCCCTCCTCTCTCTGCTTCCATCTTTCCTTCCTTCCCTTTTTTCCTACAAAAACATTGTCTGAAAATGAGGTAATTGATTTTTGCATTTACATTCTCGTTAGAAAAATTGATGTGGTCCTAAGCACATCATCCAGCACTGTTTACATTGTTAGCTAAAAGATTTGTACACTAGGTTAGCTTGACAATGGAGCACAAAATGTATACATTCATTTAAAGTTTTTAAGCAATTTTCTTTCTTGCTGATACAAAATTAGAGTTAGTGGCAATCAACAGATAATAACCCAAAATGGTATAACATGTTTTAAAATATTGCGGTCTTATACTTAGCACAGGGAAAAGAAATAGCTGCTTATGTGTATGACTGCTGAAATGCTGACTTTGTTTATTTTCTATAAACATAATAACTAGTTTCATATGAGTACATAATTTCTAGGAAGAAATTAGGAGGAGGTAGAGTGAAGTAGAACATACATAAGACATATTTACCCACTGAAAATATACTTCCTGATACACACTAACTCAATTTTTATGTTTAGGAAGGAAATCAGATAAAGACAATGTTGTTAAAAATCCTTCTTGGTTTCAGAAAGATTAGTTTGCGTATTAGGTGCTGTTAGCACGGTTATTCACTTCCTGGCATGACGTGGTAAAAGTATGTCTTTATGATGATTAAAATGAGAAAGATATAAGAATTTGGCTTTTTGAAAATTATCTCCCAAGGCAGGACAGACAAAGAAAGAAATCGTCTATGTTGTTTCAATGAAGCTATAAAAATAAGACATGCTTCAGGCACAAATAGGATCAGAACCTAATGAGAGTCAGATATAATAAAGACAAGAAGAAATTCGTTGACATTGTCACTTTCTGTGCTTTCTTTCTGCTGCCCTGATTAGCTGCTGAGCTAAAGACTTTCCATTTATGTCATTTAGTCTTTGCGAGTGAGTGTAAGCTGGCTTCTCCAGTCTGGTCAATTCTGTCACTGATGGAATGGAGCTACCCTGGATTATGGTGAAACGATTTTAAAGCATGCCCTTTGGCTGGGCATCCAGCCTTTCCTGTTCAGTTCCCCACACTCTCACCAATTGACTTCCACAGACTGGGCTATGCCCTTTGGGAGTGTGAAGAGGACATGTCCACTTTTTGATTGCCACCTCTTGATGAGTGGTGGTTGCTTGGGGGTGAGGGTTTGCATCATAGATGTCATCACAGAAGACAAGATGTTTGAGTTGAGTCTTGTAGGCTCCGTAAGGGTATGCAGGAGGCATGCAGAGGTGAAGCGACATGGCATTAGCAGGATACTAAAAATAGGCTGGGAGTGCTACGTGGCTGAGGTCTAGAGCACATTGTTGGGAAGGGGCGTTGTTACGTCTTGAAGGGCAGGCAGGACGCACATACCTGCTGAGGGTTTAGAATCTGTGGCACTGGAGAGAGAGTGATAGACTTGCATTTTATAAGGATAAGTCCGACAGCAATGTGGGGTATGGGGTGGAAGAGGACTAAGACTTGAGAGCAGGAATTTTGTAAGAAAATACATTCAGCAGTTTATGTCAAAGGGGACGATAGCCCAAGTTAGTGTAGTGGTGGTGGGGATGGCTAGAGAGAAATTTAGGTGCTATAATTACCAAGACTGGTAACATTAGCAGTGGGGAGGGAAGGATGGTAGTGGAAATTAGATGAGACAATATATTTTAAGAGTTTAACACTATATATATTACTTGGCACAAAGGAAATGGGAACTTGCAGTTCTGCCGTTACCCGCAATGGCAATAAGAAACATCTTAGAGATTCCTGTTTGTCACAACGATAACTCAGGGCCTAACCTCTGTGTATCCCCTCCTCCAAATGCACGTGTCCTTACAAATTTCATATTCTTAGGTTTTGCTTCTTAGGGAGACTGTGGCCAGCTTGTATTCTCTTTACATGATGACCTGACAGTAATACTGAAGTGCTTTTATGGTTGTTACAGTGTCTTAATTTTTATATATGCTTACTCAGTGACCTGCGACATGTTTTAAATACATGCAGATGTGGACCACATCTGCTTGCCTTTATGCTATCATTAAGGGAGAAAGTCTCAACCCCCAATTCAAACTTCAATATTTGTCTAGGGTTTTATTCTACAAATATTCCTTCCCCTCTGTATCATTAGAGCTGTATTTTAATCAGTGTTTCAGATATAATTGCTTCTTCCAATTTAGTTAGTTAGGTGATGAGGCTATTCATAACTCTTCGGTATAATACCAGCAAACATTTCTTTGGTAGGATATGTTTAGTGTAAAACTGGAGCTGAGAAATGTATTTGCTGCTTTTATGCCCTGACTTTACATCCTACCTCTTGTAGACCAATCCTGATGATCACCTTAAACTGGTTGTGTTGATTGTTTCAGATGTGTTGAAGAGTCATTCATTAACTGATTCATCGAACAGACACTAAACTAGGATTCAAAAGTCAGTAGGTAGTTTTTGCCCTTTAAAGCTTTTAAAGCACAGCTATAGTTTCCAAACTTGGAGGAAAAACAAGCACATGTGCAGATTTTTATGGGGAGTAATTGTCTCTTAGGGGATGGCAAAGTCAGGGAATGCACAAAATGAAGGTCTAGGTAAGAAGGATGCTTTCCAATATCGCTTTCAAGGTCTGTATGTGCTGCTGAAATTGACATTGCATCATGGTGTATTTCTGTCCTGCGATTGAGTTAATGATTGCGTTAATCTTCGCTTCAAGCGTGGATAATTTCCCTTCAGGTATGGCCCTGTATTTATAGGAAGCTGTTAATTTAATTACTTCTAGTTAGTATCATTTTTCTTTGATGCTAATGTACAAATTTTCCCATGTTTTAAAATCTCTGAAGTCAGGATGCTTCTTCCAATTAATAGTGGATCTTAGTTCATTGGCATTCTTTTTTCTTTCCTATTGTAATAATTTATTCCTTATATATTATGTTGTTTTCTATTTTCTTATTATGACATGGTAGTATGTTTTACAATTGGTGGCATTGAATATTCAATGAAATACAGTACTACACATTACTCTCAAAATTCCTGTCTTATGGTAATTTTTGAACTATATTATGATTTCTGTATTTTGTAATGTTGGCTAGTATACTCTGAACCACTTCATGAGGCCATGTCTTTTATCTTTATATCCCCCCGTGGAACTTGCACATGGTAAGCACCTAAAGGTAGAATTAATGGTAGAATTAATGCCTGTTAGACACCCAGTGCTTGCATGATGATTAAAGGATCAGAATAACCAGAAGAGCACTTACAGGGAATAGTCTCTGATGACATGATCCATGCCTGATGGATCCGTGTGTGCATAATGCTCTTCAGCTTTTGGAAATTTTTTTTTACATACCTTTCTGATCCATCTAATGCTTAGTCTATTAAGTTTCCATAGAATCTTACTGTCTTTTCAACTTCTGAGATCATATTTTACATATGATTTACACATGAAATATATATACATATATACAGTATAGTCTTTCCATATGAATGAATGTTTATAATGGTTTGAATTTTCCATAGTTCAAGTATTTTAGAGCTGTTTAAATGTGCCACTAGAATATAAGCTCATGAGGGCAGTAGCTTTCTTTATTGCTATATATCCAGTGCCTAGAACAATGTCTAGTACATAGTAGGTACTCAATAAACATTGGCTAAATTAGTAATTATAACACCTCCTACCTTCCTGGGAGAGGAAGAAACCTGAGTATTTCAAAGATTTTCAGATTTGATATATTGTTTGCCGTTTGATTGACCTTTAATTTCCAAATTGAGTGAGCTTATAGGCTGCTAGGTTGGAAAGAGAACTTAAAGCTATCTAGTCCAGCTTCTCTATCCTAGAACAGCTAATGAGTGAGTATCATACATACATCAGTAAGAAGAATATTAAGTTCAGAAACTGTCACAGGAAGCACATGACCATGAAATACCAGTGGGGAGAGACCAGTTCTTGAAGCACTCCCCCCTTAGCCCACCTCTTAAGTATTGTTTATAAAGGAACTACAAAAAATTAAAGTGACTTGTGATGTCAGCTGAAAGGGGACAAAAGTGGCATGTTGATTCGAGAGATCAAAACCAATTTTTCTATTGTATTTATTCCATCTGTTTCTGTTCCATGTTCTCTGCCAGAAGAAAATGGTTTTGATTGGAGAAGGAAAGGAAAATAAAGTATTTGAGCTGTGTTTGGTGCCATATTGAAGGTTTAGTGTTTTGTTGGTTCATTTGCTTTGCCCTTTTTTGATTAAAACCATATTTTTAGAAAAAGGAAACAAGTACTAGAAACTTAAATTTTGTAGTTGACCAGTTGGCATTAACTGCAAGTAACTGAGTTGCTAATTAGTCCTTACAGTGTTTCAGAGTAGAGTATGTATCATTGTTCTATATCTGGTTAACATTTTGAGTGATCTAATATGTGACTATGTGGTCCAAAAGGCCTGCAAATATTATGAAGTCATTTTTCTAAAGTTTGAATTTCTCTTTCATCCTTCTAGATGTTTCTTCTAGGTAATCCTTAAATGCTAACTTTCTGTCATTAAATAATGGTAATTTTTCAAAATAAATTTCACTTGAAGTTGGCATCTGTTTACCTAAACCTATCCATTGTTACTGCTTTGATATCTGGTGCTATCAAGAGCATGTCTAATTCCTGTGATGTATACATGTGTCCTTTCTCGAGTCAGCCTCTCAGGTTAGATAAACAGACTTCCAACTGCTTTTCATGTGCCATAGCTTTACCATCCTTACATCTTTACATTAGCTGTGTCTCTTTTGTCACATGCTTTTAAAAACTTTGGATAATATCAGCACAGTATATATTATGATTATGTTCTTGGATGTAATTATAGAGGCTTTTCCTTGAGATAAGTGAAATTTTATGCATTATGAAGTAAATTTTTCTTAACAAATAAAGCAAACATCACTTCTCTTAAATGTATAATGTGTTTGAAAATGGTCACTAGGTCCCTGCACTTAATATTATGATCTTTACAACAACTCAGTGATCATTGGTTCTCCCTCAAATATAGACATTTACAAAGTGAAGGGACATAAACCTGCAGTTGCATAGCTGAGACTTAATACTAAAATGATTGTTCAATTATGTATTCAGCATATATAAATGAGATTAAAAATGAGAAGCTACGTTATATGTATTCCAGCCCAATTCTTGTTCATTAAAATGAAAGACATTGCATTCTATCTTGGGACATTGCCATTATAAGAACAAATGTCAATATGTTTCATACTTGCAGAATTTTAGCACTTGTCTACAAAATGCCAAAGGATGACTACATCCGTACTTCTGGGTGTGGGCAGTATATTCACAGTAGAATGTCATCTATTACAAAATGTGAGATTGTGCTCTGTCTTAGAAGAGTTTCCCAGTTGCAGTATTTATACCCTTTGATTATACCAAATGCCTTCTTGATTGTTGTATTCTTATAAGAAAGACAGGGACAAACAGTCTGTATGGAAGTATTTGGTTTTCTTTCTGCCACTTACTCTCACCCAGTTCCTATTCTTTTTTCATTTCCGCTCTGGCTTTTCTAACTCTGTCCCTTCAATCACTTTTCCCCCTGCCTTGCACTGAGCAATGTTGGCATTACTTAGTCCCCGTGGTGGCATAGGGATTTAATAAGATTGCTGACCTCTGGGCCACAGTGCCTCTTGCCTGCCTAACAGTTGTTAACTCCTAGTGGGCTGTGTAGGTAAGAAAAGTGGAGAGATGGAATTTGCAGGAGCTGCTGAAACAGAAGGTGTTGAAGACTGGGGAACCCTCTGTCAACATTTTTCTTTTTCTTTTCTAGTATTGGGTTTGGATGCGCAGGGACCTAGTTGGCTGAGAACTAAATGATAGGAAGGGATTGGTAGATCTGCAGTCTGTTTTCTTTTTTTAAGAAATAGACTTCATTTTTTTTTATATTAGCATATTATGGGGGTACAGATGTTTAAGTTACATATGTTGCCCTTGCCCTCCCTCTGCCCCAAGTCCGAGCTTCAAGTGTGTCCATCCCCCGGATGGTGCGCATTGCACTCTTTGTGTATGCGTATACCGTTCATGACAAATTGAATGGAACGTACAGAGATTTTTGATATACCTCTATCCCTACACAAGCATAGCCTCCCTCATTATCAACATCCCCCACTAGAGCAGTACATTTGTTATAATTCAAACACATTGGCACATCATTATCCAAAGTCCTTAATTTATGTTAGAGTTCAGTCTTGGTGTTGTACACTCCATGGGTTCGACAGATGTACACTAATGTGTACCTACCATTATAGTATCACACAGAGCAGTTTCACTGCCTTAAAATTCCTCTATGCTGTGCCCATTGATTCCCCACTCCATGCTAACCCCTGTCAACCAGTGATCCTTTTACTGTCTCCGTAGTTTTTCCTTTTTGAGAATGTCATAAAGTTGGAATCATACAGTAAGTAGCCTATGTAGTTCAGAGATCGGTTTCTTTTGCTTAGTAATACGCATTTATGTTTCCTCCGTGTCTTTGTATGGCTTGATAGTTCATTTCATTCAATAATATTCCATTGTCTAGATGTACCAAAGTTTATCCATTCACCTACTGAAGGACATCTTGGTTGCTTCCAGATTTTGACAATTATGAATAAATCTGTAAACATTCATATACAAATTTTTGTATAGACATAAGAGTGCAGGTCCTTAGGGTAAATACCAGGGAGTACAATTATTGGATCATATGATAAGAGAATGTTTAGTATTGTAAGAAACCTCTAAACTGTTTTCCAAAGTGGTCATACCATTTTGAATTCCCAGTAGTGAATGAGATTTCCTCTTGATTCACATCTTTGTCAGCATTTGATGTTGTCAATGTTCTGGATTTTGGACATTCTAATAGGTGTATTATGATATGTCATTGGTGTTTTAATTTGCATTTTCCTGATGACATATGATATAGAGCATCTTTTCATGTGCTTATTGCCATCTGTATATGCTTGTTTCCCATCTATATATTTTTTTGTTGAGGTGTCAAAGTCTTTGGCCCATTTTTCATCAGATTTTCTTGAGTTTTAGAGAGTTCTTTGTATGTTTTAGATAACAATCCTTTATCAGATATATCTTTTGTGAAAATTTTCTCACAGTCCGTGGTTTGTCTTTTTATTCTTTTAATGGTTTCTTTTACAGAGCTGAGATTTTTAATTATAATAAAGCTCAGTTTATTCTTTCATGAATTGTCCCTTTGGTGTTGTATCTAAAAAGTCATCACCAAATCCTAGGTTATCTAGATCTTCTCTTCTGTTATCTTGTATGAGTTTTATAGTTTTGTGTTTTACACTCAGTTCTGTGATTCATTTTGCATAAATTTTTGTGAATAGTGTAAAGTTGGTATCTAGATTCATCTTTTTTTTTTTTTGTATGTGATTGTCTAGTTGTTTTCAGCACCATTTGTCAGAAAGACTACGTTTGCTCAATTGTATTGTCTTTGCTCCTTTGCCAAAGATCAGTTGACTGTTAATATATCTGTGTATCTATTTTTGGGCTATTTTGTTCTATTGATCTGTTTGTCTATTCTTTCACCCATATCATACTATCCTGATTACTATAGCTTTATCATAAGTCTTGATGTTGAGTAGTGTCCTCCAACTTTGTTCTCCTTCAGTATTGTGTTGGCTATTCTGAGTTTTGCCATTTTGGTTTTTATCAACCTGTCTTCACTGTACTTGGTGGCTTAGTAGGGGTAGGGAGGAAACAGAAAGGGATAAAGTGGTGCTGTGAAAACCAAAATTTTCCTTACTCTGTTCAGAAAGGTTCTGGTTGGGGCTGCGGATGTGGAGCTGCTGTGTTAGTGATGAGGATTGGGCTCATTCCTAAATTAGGCTTGGAAGACTAGGTTCTGGGAATGTAGGGGCTAATGCCACAGCTTCAAGGATATTAGCAGAGTGGAAATCTCTATGAAAATACTAGTTCACTGTTTGCACAGTTAAGGTCAAGCCAGCTTTGCAAGTTATGTATTTGCCTAATTTGTTCCCATACACAGAACTGCTATGAGGCATATAAAAATTCTTCTCTAACTTTGGGATTTCTTAACACCAAAACATGGATATATATTTTAAAAGATAATATTCTAGATGCTGGTATCTTATGACTTCTTAATATCTGATATGATTATATTAATCCCCTTCTGTGTATTTGATTGGAAATAAAAAGATAAAGCAAAAACTGGTCTCATGTAAATATAGTACCTGTGAATTCCTAGTCGTGGAAACGGCCAGATCAGATTCAATTAAACAGTTTACAGTGCTTATTGCTATGTAACAATTTGCTATAAAGAGCTGTGGGGCATTGTGGGTGGTTGTCTGGGTTCTATTGAGTTTTCCTTTCCCAGTACAGAATCAAATAGCTATTTCAAAGCAATCAATTTCTGCCTCCCCCTCTTGCCTCCAAAAAAAACCTTGGCTGTTATATATGATTTGTAATTTGAAAATATTTCCTAAAACTGTTCTACAAATACATGTCTGTGTTCCAGTTTGAAAACGAGAGCTCTTTTACTTATTTGATCTTCCCTCTATCCTGTCTACCAGTAAAACAAAATAAGACTTAGTATCAAGTAAGCCTTTGATAAGTCAGCAATGATTTACGGGGAGCCTATTAATGTACTATACAGACAGGAATTGTACACATTTGATGAATCAACAAAGCATAAAATGGAAAATACGTTTCTACCTCCGGGTTTTATGAGTCAGGAAGTTCATGTTCCTGGCTATGGTTATGCTTTAATATCTGCAAAAAAGAGAGAGTAAACCAGTCTTGGTTTGTGCTGATCTATTACGCAGTGAAAATATTATATGTATTTTCTTCTTTAGAAAGGTTTCTGGAAACAAAGCGCTAAGAACTGAACATAAATGATTGTGGAGATTGTTTTATTTATCCTAAAAGCAATGTCTTCCTTGCAAAGCAAGGAAATTAGATGGCAGAATCAATAACTTGGTAGCCATGTGGGACTTGCTAATCCACAAATTAGTGCATGGTGCTTATGAGCTTGATAAGCTTGGAGGGCCATATTCTCTTAATATTTTATTGCTATGCAGTCAAATGAAAGAATAGAGATACACAGTGTAGCTAAGAAAACAATATTATGTCCTTATCTTTCCAGGATGCTAATTTACATGTGCATAGGTGACTGCAGACATCCATGTACTACCTACTTGCATGACAAACATCTGTGACAGATCACTGGTGTTGCGTATGGTGTGTTTCCCAAAGCAAAAATCAGATAAAACCTGGTAGGTGGTTTTTTGTGAGAACTCATCTCCTTTGGTGTGTTTAACTAGGAAGCATTGGCAAATGGACACCTGACTGTGAGATTTATTCCCTGAAATGCTCTTTTCAGGTTTCTGTGTGAAAGCATTAGCTGTGTCAATTAGTTGAGATGAAATGACATAATTTATTGAGTGGCGGTGATAACTTTCTAAACACATTGCACATTTGGTGCCACATGACTGAATGCCTCACTAATTGCTCAGACGCATGCACTGCTTTTGTAATCAGTGTGCTACTTGGGCTATCCTCAGCAGAATTTATTGCCTCATTTTCTGTTTCAGACTGCTTAAATATTCACTGGGTGGTATCCCTGAAAATGACAGTCCCCAGGGAAAATAATCCCTGTGTCAGAGGGCAGAGGTCTTCCTTTTTCATGGCTTTGGAGTCACTCTTTCATATTCTAAGAGGAAGGCAAACCTGGCAATTTGCATTTAAAGCGCTGCTCTCCAAGGTTACATTCTGTTGAGTATATCTTTTAGATAGTGGACATTTATCATAGTGTAGCTCTCAAATCTGAAATAGCTGGTGAAGGTATAGCCGAAGAGGCATCACAGTCCTGGGGAACAAGGTAATAAATCAGAAGCTGCCACATGATCACTATGGTAACCGTCAGACCCTGTCACACTGCAGGCATTATTGAAGGATAGGTACAACATTCAGCTCATCAAGTGTTTGTGATCAGAAACCTGTTGACATTATTGAATTGGTATGACCATATTATTGTCTTTGTGAATTGAAAGATACTGCTAACAGACCTCATTTTGAGGGAAAACAATACCATATTTAAAGGAATATTTCACTTTGTGATTATAGACTTGACTTTGTTGTCAATATCAATTGGCTTATATGTAGTTTTTCTTTTTAAAGGTGAAACCTAGTATTTTAACACTGAAACTCAACATTTTTTTCTAATGAGACATTTCATGCTGAGCTGTACATGTAGACATGTAATTATGTATCTGTATCGATTAAAATCAATTATAATTTAACTGTGGTATCACTCAATATTCAACACTCCTATGTGACATAAATTTTTATACATGATTTTCAGAAATAGAAATGTGGGATCTTGGGATAGTGCTTTCTGCCTCTGTTATTTTTAAATATATGCACATAATGATGTTTTGAAATGTTATAATGTGACATTTAGGTTTAGATATAGGTAGCATCTTG
The DNA here is from genome assembly GCA_963575035.1 of Avahi laniger. Taxonomy (NCBI): domain Eukaryota; kingdom Metazoa; phylum Chordata; class Mammalia; order Primates; family Indriidae; genus Avahi; species Avahi laniger. The sequence goes on from CAUYSK010031490.1 coordinate 37,314, forward strand.
GTAAAATTGAATTTGTTGTGAAGCAATTAGAATATAAGGCCATTGTTATTAAAGGTAATATTTTTGGTGTTATAAAAGGTAATCATGCCTTCTCAGATTTGTAGTCACAGCTTTAGGTAAGTAAAAACATATATTCCCTGAAAATGACATTCATATATCCAGTACACTTTATATGAATGTAGTGAGCATTTTCAATTACATTTACTCATAACAAAAGGTAGCTCTCCAAAACGTTTTGAATATACAATTGTTTAGCATTTTATTAAATCACATATTTTAAAGTAATCAGCAGGGAAGGAAAACCCCACATTTATTACAATAAAGTTGTTAGTGTTTTCATAATTATTATTGAATTTTAACATCTTTCCTCCAACTGACTAAAAGGGCATTACTAAATTCTGTTGGCAGTGATTATGGTAATCCCCTTGTGAGAGAAATAAAAACTCATTAAGACCATAATAGGGCAGTGACTTCTACATATTCCTCATAAGTATTTGAATTTCCTCCCCTTCCCTTTTCTTCCTTTTAAAAGAATGATACAGCATTAAATTAGTGTGCTCACATTCCACACATTCGTCATTACATTCTTAAACAGGCCATATCCAACTATAGACGGGGATAATCCACTGTAAACCTTGCCCTCTAAGTGTGGGAAGGCAGGAAACGAGGCAGGAAGGAATGGAGGACAGAGGGAAGGATGGATGAGTCCTCAGCGTTTCCTGTCTCTCTTAACACACACTGCTTGAGATTGAATCAGTACATTTAGTGACTAGAAGTGAAAGAGGCAGAGAAATATTTAGCAGTTTAAAAAAAAAAAAAGATTTTCTTCCTGCCATACTCCTTTTTTATATGAATGGCAGTCTGCAGCAGGGGCCTCTTGCTGCTGAAATGTAGTGGGAGTTGGTGATATGGCCAGCACAGCAGAGTCTGTGCTGGATTGTGAGTGCTGCTGTTTCATGTGGGATGCTGAGCAGCTGTCAGATATGGAACTACTTTGTAGCCCATTTATGGGCTAGCATTAAAGCAGCAGATTGGAGAGGAAAGACTTGGGGGTCAGTCAGCTAGCTTCTGAAGCTCCATTCCAAAGAGTGTTTATAAAGGCAGCAGTTATGTATTGCTTGTTATTTTCATGCAGTTCACCTTTCCTTGTCTCAGTTTCCATTATTCTTATTACATTAGATTCTTTTTTTTTTTTTTGCTCATTTCATCTTTATTTTTGTTTTTTTATTATTATTCCAAGGTATTGTGAGGGTACAAACATTCTAGTTACACTTCATGTCTTTGCCTTCCCCAAATGCAGGTTAAAGGCGTGCCCTTCCCTCCCTTCAGTGCTCCCCGTGTCCCCTAGTTGTAGATTTGCCCCCCAT
>CAUYSK010031491.1:0-29710 GCA_963575035.1 Avahi laniger
GACTACAGGCATGTGCCACCATGCCCGCTAATTTTTTCTATATATTTTTAGTTGTCCGATTAATTTTTTCTATTTTTAGTAGAGATGGGGTCTCGCTCTTGCTCAGGCTGGTTTCGAACTCCTGAGCTCAAACAATCCGCCCGCCTCGGCCTCCCAGAGAGCTAGGATTACAGGCGTGAGCCACCGCGCTGGCCCAACACAGCCTCCTTGATTAACGAAGGAGGATTCTGACCCTCAGAGAGGTACCTTAGGTTATTCAGTTAGGGCAGAACAAGGACTTTAACCTCAGCCCTACATTATGTTCACTTACCCCAGTGTTCTCAACCTAGATGTGTAGACTTTGAATTTCTTTCGGCTTCGTTGATGTAAGCCTCTGCTAGGTTTAGCAGGACAAAAACTGAACTTATTGAAGATTAATTAGTCATTCATCCCCCACCTTAGAAACGATTTTATTCTTTCCGGGATACCCTGGCACGTCATGGGCATTCAGTAAGTGCGTGATCCATTTAATTAAGGCAAGATTTGACTTGGATGGAATCTCAGTCTTCAGTATCCTTTAATGACAGGACTCAAAAAAAGGAAGCAAACACACCCGTTGAAAGGCACATGGTAATATTTGTTTTTACCTTTATGAAAGTTTATACTTTCATCTTTTCAGAATTGACACATCCCCACTGTAGAACAATTGGAAAATTCAGAAATGTATAAGTAAAGAAGAGGAAAAAAAAAAAATCACTCACCCATACTTCCAACAACCAGAGTTAAACACTCTGAATATTTTGTGACAATTTCTTTTTTTCTCTATTCAGTGTATTTCGTCGTCTCTTTATAGCTTTTATTGAGTCGTGTTTGTTCTGTGTCTACAATATATGTATTTTAAAACTTACATTATCCTCACAACATTCCTTACGTCATAAGCTCTTTGTAAACATCTTTTTAAATAGTGGAATAGCATTGAAAAACCAGATTGATTTAAATAAGTGTCTACTTTGTCAATTCTCAATGATGTCAGGCTGAAGATCACTCTGTTGTTCATTAACCACTTTATCGGAAAGCTAGTTGGGGTCCATATTGTTGTCAAAAGGCTGAGGGAAACACAGATTCCAGCTGTAAACCACTAGGGTAGATTGACATGGTACTTGGTAATTAATAGTAAATTTCCAATAATCTGGATGGCTGTACTGACCCCTACAATGAGCCCTAGGACCCAGTTTGGCTACCTTTCCTTCCTTTCCCCATCCTCCTCTGAGACTTTCTGTTACTTTGATGACGCCAGCATGCCGATGTCCAGGGGCCATTCCCTTCTTTGACATCTCACTGCCAAGCACAGGTGTTTGTCCCAAAATGAGCCCATTAGTCTCTTCCCACTTCAGGTCCCTACAATACTCAATCAGTTCCCATCCCCCAGCTCTGTGCTCCGTAACATCTGAGGCAAGGGACTCCTCCGCTCTCTGTCCTAACACCACACTGGTGCCAAAATCCAAAGGTATCTGCCTGGAAGTTTCCCCAAATCATGCCTCCTGTTCACCTCACCGGCCTGCCTCAGGTCCGACAATACTGCTTCACTCCCAGGACTGACCAGGTACCTGCTCAGGGCACTGCTGAAGTAGGGGTACCCCCGAAAGCGAGAAAAACTCAGCGTTAATAAAGGCATCCTGAATCATGCAGTGAAAAGATCCAGGAAAAAAAGCTATTTTAATTTCAGTACACATAAGAGCATTGTGTTTTGTGGATAATTTTATCTCGAATGAATGACATGTGAGCGTGGGGATGCCACCGTCTTCTCAGCTCACCTGGACTTCAGTCACCTCACCCGGCCGGCGTTGCAGCCTCCTCTGTCGGCACCTCCTCTCCCATCCAGGCCACCCGCAGCCTCGCACCAGGAATCTTCCTGAAAAACATCTGCTTGCGTCCATCTGCCCTGAACGACCCTATGAGTCCCTCCTTTTGTCCCTGTTGGCACTGATTTTTAGAATCTTCAAAGCTTATCACAGTCTGCCCCTCCCCTACTTGGCCCCCAACTTCCCCTCCGTTCCATGCATCCCACTGCTCAGCAACTGCCTCACCGTTCTCCAAACATGCTGCATGTTTTCACCATTCCGTATTTTCACTCACTGAATGTATATTCACCGCGGGTCTCGTGTGTGCCTGGAACTGTGCGAGGAGCTGGGAACAAGCACAGAGACGAGCCGGGCACAGCCCCTGCCTTCCTGGCAGTCACAGCCTCTGCATACGCCTTCTCCGTGCCTGGAATGCCTTTCCTCCTTTCCTGCCTAGAATATGCTTGGCTCTATATCCAGCTCAAAAGTCACCTCTGTCATCAATCCTTGCCAGCTCTCCTGGGCAGAGCCTTCCTGCCCCCACTTTAGCCCTTATTGCATTGATCTGTAACTATAGGTTGTCAAGTCTGTCTCTGCACGAGCTGTGAGCCCTTGGAGGGCAGGGGTGCATCACTGTGTACCTGCAGCTCCTAATACAGTACTCAGCACATAGTAGGTGCTCATTAAAATGTTTGAGGACAAAATACCTACCACATGCTAGACACTGTTTTGTGTATATTAATTTGCCACCTAAACAAGATTTTAAACATCTCAGGTCAAGAAATGTTCTTATATTGCCCTTGTAACCCCAAGGTGTGAAGTACACTGCTGAGAGCAGTATCTGACAATAGGACACAATTTGATAAATTGACTGATAGATATAAACTCACTAGGGTGACTCACTGCACCCTCAGCCATTCCAGTTTCAAGCACAAGTTCATCATCAGATGATTTCAGTTCATCGTATTTTGGGAAACAGAATAAAAGTCCAAAAAGCCCTACTCAGTTTACTCAGTCAATAGCAGGGCTTATGTTTGTGGTTAAAGCAAATTATGAAATAATTGCAAATTTGGCAGAGGGGAGAGTGTCACAGAGGGAACAGGGATCTGGAATTTGTCAAGCATGAATCTTCTGGGACTTCAGGAGTAAGAATTTTCTGGTAAGGTCAACTGTAGAAGTTTCCATGCATTCAGCAAAGCCAGACCTTGGTAAAGTAGGGGTGCCCATTTTCAACAAGGGAGGCAAGGCAAAAGAAAAATAGGCATATAAAATGCTAAGATTTGGGAGGCAAAATAGCTTCATATAAGTTTTGAAGTAAGTTAGAACTATGTATAAATCAGGTGCCTATGAACAATTTTCCCAACCTTCCTGAGCTTTGGTTTCCTCGTCTGTAAAACCAAGATACTAATACCCACCTCACAGGGTTATCATAAGGATGAAATAAGATACTGGAGATTTTTAAAAGTGCTTACCACTGTGCCTGGCATGTAGTATGTGCTCAGTAAATAGTAATTACTAAATATGACCTGGCCACACATCGATTGCTTTTTAAAAAATTGTTTTCAAATCTGTTAGTACATCAGCCTGAGAGATGGAATTTTCCACCGGAGTCTAGACACTTCTGATATCTCAGGATTCTATGTGACTTGTTGGCTTCCAGGATAAGGCATGAAGAGGGAAAAAAGTAACGTTTGTTGAATGTCTCCGATGTGGAAACCACGAGGGTGCATTGTTCGTTAATCCTCACTATCACCTTGTAAGGTAGATACTATTCTTCTCATTTTACAGGAGAAACTGAGGCGGCAAAACCAAATAGGAGGTGGCAGAATGAGGATTTGAACTCAGTTCTGAGTGCAGGTTCTTTCTGCCATCCCCAGCTCCTTCCGCTACATCATCTGTTTTCAGCTCCAACGATGGTACGCCTGGCCAGCCACAAGGGGCATACTGATTATGATGCCCCTGAAATGTCGTAGGGCACTCCTCTTACAATCAGCTTTTCTTCACTTTTTCCCTGATCTTAGCGAATGCAGCATCTCCGCAGGCAGAGGGCAGAACAGGAGCTCAGTATCTGGATGGCTACTGCAGTTCCTGCGGGTGTGAGAATTTATAATTCTGAGACCGTTGAGCAACGCTTTTCCTTTCCGAGCTCAATTTTCTCTTCCTTCAAATGAGGGCTCTGAACTTCATCAGAGCATCCCACGTTCTCCCGTGAGCACTTGGCAAAGGCAGTATCTGTTGTGGTTGAACCAGGCTACCTGGGCTTGATTCCTGCTCTACCGCTCATGAGCTAAGTAACTTCCGGCGAGTGATTTACCCTCTCTGTGCCTCGGTTTCCTCATCTATAAAATGGAGATGTGTGCCATTCTTGCCTCCAAGGGTAGTTATGAGAATTAAAAGCATCAACTGCACATAAAGGGCTTAGGACATAGGCTAGAGCAAGTAAATGCTACATAAGAGCATTTGCTGATATAATTTTACACTTAAAGGAAGAAGGCAGAGAACTAATCCCCCCAGGGTCCTAGGTGTATGATTTTTGGTAGCTCATGCCAAATGCAGAATGTATTTGATATCTTCTCTCTTTCTTTAGAAATCCTTGTGTGTCTTACACTCAAATTCAACATATCCACATTTGTTTAATTTAAACCAATATTTCAAGCACTTATTATTTAAGAAGGACTCTCCGGCAAGATCCCCTCTGTTTATTTCATGGCCCTGGTGCACAACGGTGTACGCACGTGCATGCTCATGCCCAGCTTGGGAAAGCTGGAAGCACATGACTTCTAGGGTCCTTCTGGCTGTGGTGTCCTGCAGTTCTGAAAATCAGCACCACCAGGTACCTGTACCTGCTCAGCTGCAGACCCAGGTGGCTGCCTACCTTGTAGCCAGCTATGCCACCAAGCTGGCATAGAGATGCCAGAGCTGAGGTACTGCCTGGGCCACATGCTACCTCAGTACCACATGCTGCAGACTGGATTTTCTGTCCCAAGGTGGACAAACAGAAAATAAAAGGGGTTGGGAAAGAAGGGCGGGATTAAAGGAGATGCTCCACGGAGGAAAGTACCTGCAGGATTTTTTATTTGGATGTCAGGAAACAAGGAAAATGCACAGGTAGTTGCAATCTTTGGGGGTCCTTCCACCTTCCACTATACCCTGGCTAGCACTTAAAGATAGAAATCGAGACCCTTTCTCGAACCCCAGTCAAGCAACCTGAGCAATGATGGTATTTGATGTCCCCTCTTCCATAAAAATGATTTAAATTTGTATAGCAATCTAGCAAAATATTAGCAACACCCTAAATGCTATAAGTAGAAAAATAACTGAAGAAATGATACGACATCAGTTGGCCATTACAAACTATGGTAATAAGAACAAGGATAGTGGTTACCTCTGGGAGGCAGAGAGGCAGATGTGATCAGGAACAGACGTGAGCACTAGAGGCGGTGGAGGGTTCTTGATGTGTTTTATTATTAAAATGTGTGTGTATATATATATATATTTGTTCTATGTAATCATTTGTATATATGCTATACTGTATAATAAAACGAACGTCATATTTTCAAGAAGAAAAATTTATGGTAATTAAAACCACATACCATTCAGAGTCATAAGCAAAAGAGCAAATATCAAAGTTGCATGCAATCTAAAATCATAACTATATTTTTTTAATCACCTGCATGAGAAAAAAGATTACAGGGAAACACAGTGTTAATTGTGTTAAGATCATGGGTACTTTTTTTTTCTCTTGCCTTTTTCCCAAATTTTCATAATGGCAAAAAATTATAGTAAGAAAAGCTCCCCAAGAGGAATCTTTAAAAGTATGATTCTTTTAATTATTTTCAAACCATTTTCACTTCCATTATCTCGTTTGATTCTTACAACTCTTTAGGTAGAGTCAATGTTAAGTCGTTCCATTTTACAGACTGGAAAACTGAGATAATGTGTTTATGACTTGCATTAAGTCACTCTGTTGGCTGGAAGTGAATCTGTGTGTGAGTCCTGGGTCTCCTGAGTCCTGCTAATCCCCTGACCTCCAGGACTTCTGAGATTTTGGGGGCTCCATGATTCACTCTCTCAAAGGGAATAGCTACTACCTGGGTTTTGGCCCTGTGGACCAAGGTAGGGGTCTATGGCTGTTGATGATAGACTTCACAAAAGAAGTCCCCAAAGACGCAATCCATGCCTGGAGTGCTCTGTTACCCTCCTCTCTGGCAAGACACCAAGTGAAAATTCGTGGAAATGTTACAGGGGGTGCTGGGAAGGACAGGCTGTGATTGAGAAGCAAGTCCGACATTTCTCAACTCTAGTTTTTGGAGGGGAAGGGAGATTACAGAAATGGGTCTGTCCTTGTGCTATTCAATGCCCTACCTCTGATGACTTCTCTCTCGCCAGCTCTCCCAGGGGAAGTTGCCAGGGGCTCACAGGGTGGCTTTGGTAGAGGGTCCCCCATTCAGGACCATCAGAATTCAGCCCAGGGCCCCTCGCTTCAGGAAAGAGAACCTTAGAAAGGGGAAGTGCTTTGCCCAAGAATACCAAAGGCAGAACCAGTACCCCAGTCCCCTGCTCCCATCCCAGGGTACTTTGCAGGGCCATCAGTCAACACCACACTGAGGAATGCCCTGGATGTGTGGCGGACTCACCACGCTGGAGAATGAGGACTGCTCTTATGGGTTTCTGCCTGGCTTCTTATCCCCGCTCCCGTCCTGACTGTCATTCCTGGGTATTGTTTGACTTCATCCACCAACTATCTGCCACTGACAAGGGGGACCAAGTGAGCTCCTGCAGAGATTCAGGGGTACCCCAGAAAGCCCTCCCTGATTCACAAGTAGTGATATCACTACTGAGGGTCAACTGTGTGCCCCATCCTCAATAAATCATCACAACAACCTTAGGTGTTAGATGCTATGATTACTGCCATTTTTCAGGTGAGGAAATGACTTACCTAAAGTGACACAGCCACTAAGTGCTGAAAGCAGAATCAAAGTGCCTTCCATACTTTGGAAGCTATTGCGTGATGCTGTCCTCCATTTCCTGGGGATGCCCATTTTGGAGACTATTAAATTAGTGACTCCTGCATTCAAACTGTCTTTGTAGAAAATACGGGCTTTGGAGACAGAATAAAGAACAAGAAAAGCCACCTCACTCCTTTCTCAAGGCAGAGAAGTAGGCTGAGCCAGGCAGAGAGTGCTGGTAGTACCCCGCTGCCTCCCTGGCTGCTTTTAACTTGTGTTTAACTTGTGTTTCTAGAGCTCTGTGAGCAAATACAGTCCTGGGGTTTGGAGAACAGAGTAATGAGGCAGAGGAATGTGGGAAGGGACTGTGCGCTGAGCTAAGAAACTGCTAAAACCTTTAAATATCTCTTGAACTTTTTTTTTCTTTCTTTTTTCCTTTTGGCTCCCTGCAATGTTTTTCTGTTTAGGTTTGGTTGCCACGAGTGGGCTGTTTTTAGCTGCCTGGTTCCTTCCCCTCCCCTTTTAATTTTTTTCCCTTCCTCCTGCACATGCCCCAGCATGAAGTCGCCAGTTCTTATCTCACTCGGCAAAACATACCAAGGCTGATCTGAATGCGGATCCTCCAGGCGGTTCCCCAGCGTAAAACCTCAGCAATATTCGAATCTCTGCTTAACCCTCTTTCATTGAGGATTAACCCCTGAAATAACCCTAGCCGGGGCTTCTTTCTGAGCCTAGAGAGGCATTCTTCGCTTTGTGTACAGAAGCATTTTGGAGTGGGGGGCTTTTCGAGCCCCTCCTCTACATGGCACTGCCTGTGTGTGCGGTGACACTGTGCACACTCAACACTGGTGGCATTAACTTAAGTCAAGGTAAAATGAGCAGGCACAGGGCTTAGATATTGATCATCCCCCTGTGGCACAGACCTTGAGGGCTCTTCCCTTGTACTGACCTTTCCCAATTTTCACTTCATCAGACGCTTCACAGTTTTCCTGGGGGCTGAAGGGGAGGGAGCCAGGAAGGAGCAGTTTTTGTTTTACTAGGGTAAGAGTTTCATTCAAGTGGGGCTGGACTTAACTTCTCCGTCAAGATTCTTATCGCTTTTAGGGTTTCAGGAGAAGGGCAGGTAGAGACTGCCAGGCTCAGACTTCTGTGAACAGTTGACAGCATTTCTATCCAGGTGTGACTGAGACATCCAAAACTGAGAATTATTAGAATGAAACAAGATTGACAAGAGGAACTGCTGGCACAGTGGTAACAAAAAGAAACCGTCAGCGTGTTGTAGACTCGTCCTGTTGGAATCAGCTTTCTCTTGCATTGTTTTGTGAACGCTGGTCTGGCTGTTTGCTCATTGGATGCCTTAAGTTGAATTTCCCCTGAAGGACCCCATATCTGGCTTGGATGTGTTAATGGAATCATAGTTTAACCTGGAAACTGGTTAACGATTTCTGTAGGCGTTCTGCAGCAGAAAAAAAGTAAAAAGCTTCATGTGTTCTCCCTCATCTCCTTGTTTCACTCTATAATGGTGCTATTTATTCCAGGACCGTCTATATATAAGTAGATACAAAAGGTAAGTAGAGATTCCAAAGAACTTTCATTTAGATGCGCAAGCGCTCTTACATCTCTTCCCGCCCTGCGCTCTGGGGCTGTGCAGACACGCCCGGGGCTTGTCTGCGCCCACTTCGGTGGGAGGGCGGGGTGTGGAGGTGTGGAGCGGGTGTGAGGTGCGGGCGTGGGACATGGAGGATGGGGCCAGGAGAGCCGTTACCAGGGCGAAAAGTAAAGCCAAAACACACGCCCTACGCTTCCCGCGCGACGCCGATGGAAATCCGGTCAGGTGCAAAGCAAGATCTCTGAGGTTCCCGCATGGAACCCCAGGGCTCCGGGACCTGCCAGGGTGGGAGGCCTTCCGAGGTCGCCCTGCGTGTTGTCCCAGGCCCTAGGGGAGGAGGGTGCGCCGAGTGAGGCTCGGGCTTGGGCGCAAGGAACCCGGCTGCGAGGGACTCGATTTTATCTGCAGCTCTGAGGGTGTCTGCCCCAGGCTGCTCCGCAATCAGCAGGGATAGGGCTAGGGACAGGGATGCCGCAGCGTGTGTGTGTGTGTGTGTGTGTGTGTGTGTGTGTGTGTGTGTGTGTGTGTGTGTGAGTGAGTGTGTGTGTGTGTGTGTGAGAGAGAGAGAGAGAGAGAGAGAGAGAGATTGCCAGCGACTCGGCTCGGAATTACCAAACCATGACCTTCGATCGCCTCTCTCCGAAGAGGCAGGTGGAAGCAGGTGTTTCTGTCCTTGGCCGCGCTCCCACACGCGGCGGGAGCGCGCAGGTATCCCTCCCAGACAGACGCGAAAGCCCCAGGCCACAGTGGTGTCCACATACAGTCGTCCGTGGGCAGTTGAGAAGGTCCCTGGTTTTACCGCTCTCTGAGCACAGACGGTGGGGGTGGGGGGAATCAGAACCGGTAAATAGTAATAGCTTTAAGGTTCGAACCACGTTCTGCTGAGACCTTGGCTCGAATCTCAGGCACGGGACCCCACATTTCCCGCAACTCCAGCTTGAGGGCGGAGGGGATTTCTGCTGGGGGGCTCCATTCCGGCTGTGGTCAGGGTGTCCCCATTCTGGGCCGTCCGGTCCCAGCCCAATCCGCCCTGGGCGCAGAAAAACACGTGGAAGTTGAAGATGGGCTTTCCCTCAATACTGCGAGAGCGCGCGGCGACCCCCTGCCTGGCGCGGCCGGCGGGGACCAAAGCACCTTCTCTCTCCCGCTGTCGCTGGCCGCCCAGCTTCAGCCTCCTCCTACCCTCCCTCTGGTCGCCTCTGATTTCTTTAGGTCTCTCATCTTTCCACGCTCCGGTTGATTTCACTGAGAATCAATCTCCCCGTCAATTCCAAACGCTTTGTGATTGTTAAAAAATCCGAATCGATACCGTTCTACCACTCGCCCTCGCCGCGGAGCGGGTTCTCAACCGGCCCGGGGGCGTTCCTGCGTGTGCGCTCGTGTGGGGCGTGCGGGGCTGCGGGCGGGGCTCAGGGGGCCGGTCAAGCGCTGCCCTCCGCGTTTGGGTTAACAGGCCGGCCGGCGTCTCGCGGTCCCCGCCGCGGAGGTCACACCCGGCGGGTAACGGCGTGGATACACGGAAGGGTGACTTTGGGCACCTCTCCCACGCCAGAGACTAACGCTTCCACCCCTGCTCTGTCCCCTGCTTGAGAAGCAAGAGGCTGGCGGGGGAGGGGCATTTTCCTGAAGGTCCAGAAAATGACCACGCATTTTAGAGAAAGGTCGTGCGGGTTTCCTAGCCTCACCTAGTCTGGGCCGCGGCCGGGCCCCGCCTCCCCACCTTCCCCGCCCCCCTCCAACCTAGCGGAGGGAGAGATGCCAGCGCGGTGGAGTCATGCCGCTGGCTTGGGCACCATTGGTCATGCCTGGAACACGCAGCGGCGAATACGCACATCTGGCAGCTCGCCCGGGAGGCTCCGATCCTGATATGGAGAGAGAGGGCGGGCGGGTGTGTATCCGAGCGCGCTAGGCCGGGAGGACGCGTCTAGGCTGGCTCCTCCCCGAGCTTGCATCACCGGACCCCCTCCCCCCTCCCCCCGGCCCGCCTGGCCCCTCCTCCACCCCTCCTTCCTTTGCTCAGTTCGGCCGGTTCTCCCGGGAAGCTATTAATAGCATTACGTCAGCCCGGGACTGGTAACCCGGAGTAAACGACCGAGCCGCCAGCGAGTGCTATAAAAGGGGTGATGCAACGCGCTCCGAGCCACAGTCGCACTCAGCCAGGCGCGCGCTGCACAGCGCTCTCCCCGAGCGGACCCGCCAGCCCGCGCGCCGACCGAGCGTCCTCGGTGCTCGCCCGCCGGCCGGACAGACAGACAGCCCGACCCCGTCCCAACCCTGCCGGTCCTCCGGACCCTGGCCGCCCCGAGCGGAGACTGGAGGTGAGCGCTGGAAGCCGAGTGAGCGAGCGCGACGGTGGCGGCTCGCTTTGCTTCCCTTTACGCCCCTCTGCTTACCTGTCCCCCGACCCCTGCTCCAAATCCGATCCGCGCCCTCGGCCTCCGGCTTCGCGGGAACCCTGGCTGAACTTCGTCCAGCCACCGCTGCCCCTTAGCGCTTCGGAAAGTTTCCCGCGAAGTGAAAGAACTAACTTTCTCTTTTGACTCGGGGCGCGAAAGGCTCCTGGTGACGGAGGCGGTCGGGCGTCCACTCCGCGAGCGACCTCGGAGCGCCGCTTCTCTGCGCCGTCGGCCCGCACTGACCCGCGGGGAGGGCGGAAGGTGGGTGGGCGGTGGTGCGCTACCCGGCTCGCTGTCCTGCCCCAGCCCTCCCTGGCGACCCGCGCCGCCACTCCCCGGCAGAGCCTTCCCCAGATCCGCAGAGGGGCGCGGAGGCCGGGGCTCGCGGAAGCGCTGTCCCGGGCGCGGAGCGCAATGAATGGGGACCCGCGGACGGACGGACGGGCGGCGCTGCCGCTGGGGGTCGCCCTGCGCACCCCGGAGCGCTCGGCCGCTGAACCGCGTAGGGCGGCCAGAGCGAAAGTTGGTTGGGCTAAGTTTGGAAGTGGCGAGCGCTGGTGTCGCGCTGTCCCGGGCGGAGGGCGGAGAGGACTCCCAGCGCAAGCTGGTGTCGGGCTCCTGGGTGCGGACACCCACACGCTTTTCTCGCATACCTGTATGACTCTCACTGTCGCTTTTCTGTTGGGGGTTTGCGGATTTCTCTGCTTTGCTACCATGGAGACCCTCCGTGGGAGAAGCGAGGATGTAGAACCAGTTGAACAGATATTTGAGAGAATGGTTTTGTGGTCTAGTGCCAGCACTCTGAGACCTTATACTGCATTTGATGTCCTGAAGCCTTAGTATCGCCAGCTGGGAAGTATGGACACAGGTCCTTTCTGGCTGAAGATTTTCAGATTTTAGCGTGGTGTAATTGAAAGAAAAGGGACCAGGGAGGAGAACTGAATGAGGTGTGTCTCCATCTAATGTCACTGACCAGTCTCCCAGACAATGGGGCAAAGGGGACTTCTCTATGGAGCATCTCATCCCTCCCCGACTTTATTTCCATCGGATTGGTTCTCCTACTTTCTTTCCAATCCTGACCATTTTCTTTTTCCTAATTTCATTGCATAGGTCACATCTGCTTTCTTACAGATAAAAAAATTACTAAATTCTTGATGGATCCAGAAAAAAATTGAGAGTTAGAAAATCTGGATGTTCCCCCAATGTATCCCTTTCAGTGTGGGTGACAGTCACATTTTCTGTTTGGAGTTTCTGTCTCCCCAACTTAAAATGAAGGCGAAATTGGTATTACCGTCCCCCTTGTTTTGCGTTTAGCATTTGTTGTAGAATAATAATGCTACAACATATAGGCTCTTGCTCTGAGGTTATTCTAGACAAAGACGGGAAAGCTAGGGGTTTGCGGTGTCCCAGGCCCACACGGCGGATAAGATACAGCACCCAGCACCTGTGGCAGCTCCGGGAGCCTTCAGACCTCTCCTGTTATAACCCCGCCCTTCCCTCTCTCTCTCTCCCTCCTTGCTCTTTAGCCATTATTATCTAATTCCTTTCTCTCCATGGCCCCTTTCTTCTGTAACCCCTCACCATCTTAGTCCTGTGAAAGTCTCCTTTGTGGTCAGTACTGGTACCAGGACTGCTGACCCTTCCTGGCTGGTGGCTGTGTTCTCCATTGCCACGCTGGTTGGTGACTTGAAGCATGGATCCCTATTAGTGATGGAGTAAAATGAGCAGTGGGTGGGTGGTCAGTAGCTTGGCATGGGCTGGGTCATTCACCATCTTTATGACCTTGGACAAGTTACTTTACCTCTCTGGACCTCTAATTACTCAATTATAATGTAAGGATATGCCCTAGATGGCTGTAATATTGGCTGTTCTATGATTCCCATTCGATAGACTCCATGATTCCTTCCCTTTTAAAATGAGCTGGGCATGGAATAGGGTCAGTGGCTCCCAAGTGTTACCCGGGCCAGGGGGAGGGGGGAAGGAGGACATAGCCAGGACACCACAGAAACTTTTCAAGGAAGGAATGGTTTCATGTGTAGAATTGGTCCTCTCTCGAGTATGTAACACTAGTGCAGAAAAGCTGGTGTCAGCAAATGGTGGGGTGGAATTTACCTCGTGTGTCAGGAACCTAGGGGTCAATCCAAGTGCAGAAGAGGCTCTGACCTGAATTTCTTGAGGGTTCCAGTTAATTCCTGACTAATAGGGTTTAATTGGATTGATGACAGAATGAGTTTCCCCTGAAAGAGGTAAAATGGAGTCGCGGCAGTGATGGCTACCCAGTGTGTGTGTCAGTCTCATGTGTTCTCCCCAACAGCCCTTTGAGGGAATCGGGGCAGGCAGTCTTGATCTCATTTTACAGAAAAGGAAACTGAGGCCCAGAAAGCCCACATGGCTTGTTGGGTGCTCAGCTTGTGAGTGATACTAACAGGCCTGGAAACATCATCTTTGGCCCTGTGGCCCCACCTTACACCTATAATCTCCTCAAGCAGGCTGGGAGACAGACCAACATTTGAAGAGTTAGCGAAAAGCCAATACTGACTTCCCAGTACCATAAGATGGTTCGTGAGCAGTGCTTAGTGGAAAGAGATGAAAATTAAAAGTGAAAATTCAATGTAGTTGTAGGTACCAGGAAATAAATCTGGGAGCTGAATTTCCAGCTAAAGAAATACATGAGTAAAGTTTCACTTTCTTGAAAATGATGAAACCACAAATGATATGACACGATTTCTGATTGGAAATAATGAAGCAGAAGCAAAGTGCAAGTTCTTTGTAGCAGGCGTGAACAAATTTATGACCAATGTAAAAGTCAACTCAGATCATCTGAGACCCCCCCCAAATATTTTTTTCTCCAGTGAAGGAGTTGTTAGGGGGTCTCAACTTTCTGAAAAATTGTCTGAAGATTTAACTTCATTTCCTTGTGGGGACACAGCCTGAGTGGAGGCTGAATCATATCTTAAGAGACTGAGTAAGGGAATAACTAGAAAGTATCCGAAGAGGCTAAGCTCTAGCCTACTGCAGAGAAAGCCCAAATCTCTGCAGATACATCTGCTTTACCTACTGAAAGGCTTTTCACATTTTTACAACCCATTTCTGTCCCCAAGCAAGCCCACCCAATGCTTTTCATAAAAATGTCATACCACTGACATTTTTCATTTCCTTTCTCAGGACTGCTGACTTTACACTTGCGGGTGCTGGGGGTGGATCCCAAACAGCAGACCCCAAGCCCTAAGAGCTCATTAATAAACTTAGTTGGGTGGCAGAGTGGAACTATATTCAACTGTGGAGGAATTTAAACTACCCATGTAGAAGGGAGACATCCTGTCCTCCAAACAAAGGCCAGCCCAGTAGTAGCTCTGAATTCCATCCCTGAACTATTGGGTTTTTAATAAAGTTGGAAAGGGAGGGAAAACATGAATGCATGCGAGAATCTTAAACCTCTGGCTTTAGAAGGCTAGTTTCTCAGAGTTGATCACCAGACAGAGAGAAGTATCCTCCCAGCATCCTAAGATCATAGGATTAAACTGAGAGAAGAACTTCAGTCCTGCTCATGACACAGGGCTTTGGAAAGAGAATTAACGTACATTTCCTGGGTTTCTTTGACTAGTCCAGGGTGGCATTCATTGGCCTGGAATTCTTGCCTCCATCCATGTATCTGAGATCTCCAGGGCGATTTAGAGGTCAGAGTGTACTATTCAGAAGCATTTGAGATCAAAGAGGGTGACCAGCCAACCTCCCACCTGGACTCCACACAGCCTCTGTCAGAGAGCCAGGCCTGGGCTGGAGTGGTCCCTGGGAGGCCCGGTAATAGTGTAGCTCCTGGCTGAAGAATGTTTTCCAGACATATTCATGTATTGTTTCTTCAATTCCTCACATGACTCTAAGGGAAAATAGGGCGATTGTTATTAACACTCTTTAACAGAGGAGAAAAGGCCACTGGGAGGTATAACGATGACACATAACAGAGTAAGTGGGCTTCAGATCTTCATCTTCTGACCCCAGTCTGGGAATTTGGTGGGAAAAGACCCACTTAAACCGAATCCCAGAATGCAGGCGGCAACTTCAGCGTGCACCCCGGTATATGACGACTACACTGCATTAAACGGAGCTCGGGTTTTCCCCATGTGACTTTGTTCAGTCTCCCCTCCATCTCTTCAGTTGCAGCCCCCACCTACCCCAGTGCCTGCACCGCTCCAAAAAAAATTGCTCTATTTTTTGTTTGTTTTTGCAATGTAGAATAACATTTGCTCATTTTTGCAATGCATAAATTAAGGGGATGGGTTCTGGAGTCACACTAACCTAATTCCAAATCCTGACGCTGCCCCGTATTAATTATATGACTTTGGGCAAATTACTTAGCTTGTCTAAACATCAGTTACCTCATCTATAAAATGGGGCTAGGATCTAACTCACTGGGTTCTCATGAGGATTAAACGTTACAGTGCACATGAGCTTTCTGGGATGAAAGAGGCGCTCCTCACATGTTAGGGGACTTGCCAGAGGGTTTCTTGTCACAGATCCCCTTGGACACTCCAGTGGGCTGCCTGCCCAGACACGTCCCCACATGCATTGCCCCTTGAGCGAATACACAGCAGGTAGGACTCACAGGGGACTATTCTAAATCGGAGCCATGGAACTGTTACTATTTCTACGCTTTCTTTTCCTTTTGTCATCTCTTTTGGCTCACTGAGCTATAGAATGATAGAGATGAGACCTTGGACCTCAGAGGCCATTTGATTCGACCACCTGTCTCCATTTCATTTATTCAGTTGGGCAGTGTCCAACAGGTCAGCAGGTGCTGGGCCGGGCTCTGGGATAGAATGTCGGTAGAGACGCAGTCCCTCCACCGGGGGAGCTCTCAGCCATCTGCCAGATGCAGACTGAGTCTCAGAGAGCCAGAGCAACTGGCCCAAGTCATTGCTCTTTAGTGCCAGAGCCAGTCCGAGGCCCCCGGCCCAAGCTTCTCCTTACACCACAGGTCTGAATACCCGCAGAGTGCCTGAGTGTTAGCTCCTCACTTTGCTCCACTCTAAGGTCTTTTGCTTCGCCAGCCTAAACCTTAAGAATCCCCACCCCTCATCCCCTGCCAAGGACTGGGGCGAAGAAACACGCCCGGCTACGGTTACCTTCCTCATTCCCATTACTCGGATCCAGCTTGTGGGGTGAGAAGCTTCAGCCATGTTTTGGCTACATTCAAGGGTCCCCCGTTCCTTGCTTTTACTTCCACTCACTGATAGATTCAACTTGATTTCAGGTAACTTCTGAGTTTCTTTTTGAAAAAGAGACTGAAAGTGAGGTTACGGAATGGTCTCACTGATTTTTAAAAACTGCTCTTCCTCTTCCAGAACTGTGTGAGGTGACATTTGCACATATGCACATCAGCCAAAACTAATAGCTCTTGCGAGTTTGGAATAGCCTGAGACATCAACTCTTGTAAACTTCAATTCGGCATTTTATCCACGTCACTGAGCTGTGTATTTTAAGAACCTGTTTTACTCAGGATGAGGATGGCATGAAATGAAAACAGAACAGAAGCCCAAGGGCTTATGGGACTTTCCTCTGAGGGGGAGGTTCTGGTGGCGGGGGTTGTGGGGTGGGAGGACGCTTGACCTGACCCCATGCCCCAGGACCCCTGAAGCAGTTTGGGTTTCAATGTGTCTTTCAGCAAAATGATGCTTCAACACCCAGGCCAGGTCTCTGCCTCGGAAGTCAGTGCTTCTGCCATCGTCCCCTGCCTGTCCCCTCCTGGGTCACTGGTGTTTGAGGATTTTGCTAACCTGACACCCTTTGTCAAGGAAGAGCTGAGGTTTGCCATCCAGAACAAGCACCTCTGCCACCGGATGTCCTCTGCGCTGGAGTCGGTCACTGTCAGCGACAGACCCCTCGGGATGTCAATCACAAAAGCTGAGGTGGGTGTTCATTCTTTCATTTCAGCACCTGTCCGTCACACAGCCACCACGCGTCAGGCATGTTTTAGGCAGGGGGCTGTAGTTAGGAGTAACATGAACAAAACCACTGCCCTTGGGGAGCTGAGATTCTCCTAGGAGGAGATGATCAGTACACATGTGAGAGACGCGTGCAAAGGAGAAGACTAAAGCAAGGCGGAGGACAGGCAGCACGGGACACGCGGAGCTGCTGTTTTCAATTAGGAGGTTGGGGGGGCTTCGCTGGTAGTGACCTTTGAGCAGAGACTTGAAGGAGAAGAGAGACGGAGCGTCATGCTGGGAAGGACGGTAGGGGCAAGACGGAGGCAGAGCGTACAGAAGCCGGCCTGGGGTGGCAAGCCGAGTGAGTGCAGGAGGGCCCGGTCACGGTGGGCTTCTGGATCTGACTTGAAGGCAGAGCTGATTTACTGATAGATTGATTGGCTGTGGGGTATGAGAGCGAGGACTCGAGGGTGACCCCCAGTTTCTGGCCTGCGTAGCCGTAAGAATGGCGTGTCCTTTGCTGCATTATTGGGGCTATAGGAGGTTGGGTGAGGGCTAGAGCAGGAATTCCGTCCTTTTCTACACCCCGTGGAGATAACGAGTTAAATACGTGGGTCTGGGGTTCAGGGGAACATCTGGCCGGAGATAGAGAGCTGGAATTCATCAGCATATAGATGGCATTTAAAGCCGTGAATCAGAATGGGGTCGCCTTCTGTGCCGAGCTGTTCTGAAGCACACAGAGGGTGGTGGTCATTTTCATCACTTCCAGGTCCCAGGCGCCCAAAGCGTGGAACAGGGACCGGGCAGCCAGCCCCACCCTCCCCTGTAGCAGGGCCCACAGCCTCGGTACCAGGCGTTGCTCCAAATTCACTTCTGTCTCAAACACTTTCACTGTCCACGCTCGGCAACCTCACATAAACCACCCGGACTAACAAACATGGCGAGAGGTCTAGGAGGTGGTCGCTGGTGATGCTTTGGTGGCTCAAGGATGTCAGAGCCAAGGTTCTGCCGTTTTGTTGGCCTTTCCCTCAAGGTTGTAAAATAGGAGTGTTTCAAGCTTACTTAACTGGCATGATCGCAGCCTTTGGGCAAGGAGGAAGTGGAACTGGCCCAAAAAACTGAATGTAAAAGGAGTTTGGTTAAGAATCTTTATGACTCTATAATGACTCCTTCTTAGGATTGATCTGAGGGTTAAATGAGATGACATTTATTAAGGGTTTAGCAGAGGGCCTAGCCCTAGCTGATAGTTAGCATTCAATGAATGGTAGCTGGAACTATTACTACTTAAGATGCTGTATTCACAAGGCATCATCGGGCATGAGCTGTGCCCCCAGTTAACCTCAGGGGAGGCCCCAGAGGGAGGCTGCATTCCCCACAAAATGGTCATGGGTGCCCAGTCCAATACTAGACAGGGTAGAGTAGACCCTGGGATACTTGGGGAGATTTTTTTCCCTAATTTAGTATCTTAAGATAACATGAAGCAATGAAAGTAGTAGGAATCCCATAAAAAGAAGGAAAGTATTTTGGAAGGATATTTGGAGGGTTCTCCAGAGGAAGAAACAAGCAGCCTGATTCATGGAAACACTCCTGAAATCCCAATTCATCTGCTCTGATTCTGGCTTCACCAAATGACCTTCTGACCTTAGGTCAGTTCAATAAGCAGATTTGCGTGCTGAGAAGAGAATGCCCCAAAACCTAGTTGAATATTCTGATCCCCTTGGTTGCCATACATACCACCTTAAAATAAGCCACCAAGCCTGTGAAAGCCATGGACCTTCCATGTGTCCAGGCAGCGTGAGCCTGTTTCCCAGATCCCCGTCACCTCCACGAAGGTGACGTGGGAGAACAAGGCAGATATGGCAAGGAGATGACGCAGGAGGAGAAGGGAAAGGCCTGGGTTTACGTCCGGGTTTTGTAGCATGACTATGGCATCCCAGGAACTCTGTGGTTTGAGGTGTGGCTCCCACACACTTCTCTCTGTCCAAAGCAAGGACAGGGACACGACAGGGTCTGACACTGGCAGCCTATGCTGTCACCCACTCAGCCCACTGTGAGTGCCTCATCTCAGTTGGACCCAGACTCTCAGCCATATCCGATGGCTGGATGTCACTAATTTCCCATCGGTCCTTAGACAAAGTCCAGATCTGAGTGAACTTCCCTGGAGGACCAGATCTCAAAGCAGGATAGGGTTTTATTCTCTGGGGATCCCCAGGGCTGGCTCAGGGGTGAGGCACAGGGGAGATCTGTATTTGTTGGTTCTAGTTTATCACCTGCAGGTGGCACCCAAGCCATGGGCTGATTAGTGCCACTTTGGCCGGAAATGGGCTCAGGTACCTCTTTTCCAGGAGCTCCATGGGCTTCTTCCAAATTCAGGAAGGTGATGCTGTCATGCCCCAGGTGAAGATAGAGATGAATGGGGTTGTCCTTGGGTCTTGAACCAAAGAAGAGACAGAGAGAAGGTGGCGAGGTGATGATCCTGAGGTCATTTCTCGTTCTAGGGAAAAGGATATATTTACCAAGCAGAATCTGTTTCCAGCTCTAAACGATTACAGTCAGTAGCAATAGTTATCAATTTGAATATCACAGTCATTTCAAAATCCAAATGAGTTTTTAAAGTAGGCTAAAATTGAGGCCAGATGTGGTAGTTCACACTGTAATCACAGCACTTTGGGAGGCCAAGGTTAGAGGATCACTTGAGCTTAGGAGTTTGAGACCAGCCTGGGCAACATAGTGAGACCCCCTTCTTAAAAAAAAATAGGCTAAATTTAAGTTTACTAATATTGCCAATATAATTGTAACTAACAATTCTTTGATTTTCTTTGTTCATTCTCAAGTGTGTGTGTGCATGTGTGCGTGTGTTTTTGTGTATGTGCGTGTGTAGGAGTTTGATGCAAAAGTCTAGGGCTTTATTTTCTCCGGGTCCTCCAGCAGTAGGTCTGCCAGTTTTCGTTGGCAAGAAAAGGCTGTGTGTTGAGGTGGATGGCATTTCTTGCTTCCCATTAAACGTGCACCTTTTGGATTTTTATAGGTAGCCCCTGAAGAAGACGAAAGGAAAAAGAGGCGACGAGAAAGAAATAAGATTGCAGCCGCCAAGTGCCGGAACAAGAAGAAGGAGAAGACGGAGTGTCTGCAGAAAGTGAGTGCCTTCTAGCTGTACTCTGCCCCTGGCTCGTGCCTGTCTGCCACCAGCCTCGTGCCCGCTACCTGGTCGTGTTTTCACAAGAAGGGCCTCGTAGCTGGTAGCAGAAATGCCAGTTGCAGAATGAGGAGGTAACAAAGCTGTTAGCACAGTGGACGAGACTCTGGACGAGAAGCAGGTGTGTGAACGCGTCTGCTGCCCAAGTCACAGCAGCCTCTGCCGGTCCATACGTGTCCAGCAGCTTCCAGGCTGTGGGACCCACCAGCACAGAAGCTGCACTTGCCCACTTGCCCAAGAAAAGGAAGCTGCCAGCTCTCCTTTGGCTCACTATGAAAAGCCTTTAGTTAATCTCTTCAAATAAGCTGTTTCCTTAATCCGCAAGCAGTGGTTACACTTTCTTTGCATTCCTGCCTAGTTCTTAACTCTGTAGCCCTTTTCCCTGGCTCATCTAACAATCTGAGCTCCTGGCTGCGTTCAGCCGGCCCCTCCTGAGAAATGAGACAGGGAACAGCCTTTGCGGGCAGGTGGCGCAGGCCATGGTGCCTGGCAGTCTTCCCAGTGGGTGTGTCCCTCCCCGGAGTGTGGACAGGCCAGGGCAGAGTCTTAACCCAGGTTCCACAAGTGCCCAAGGGCTCTGTTGATTGCTTCAGGGGGGATGAGTGAAAATTAGGAAATTTTGTGTGTTGCCAAGCATTAACACATTTTTTTCTGGGGAGATGAGCTTCTCGGTGAGACCAATGACTCACAAAAGACTAAGCACCATGAGTCGGAATTTCTCCCCCAGCCCCCAAGGCTCTTTCGGGTCTAGAAGACCTGCCTGTGAGCTTTTGGACTCCTGCAAAGGAGGTCTCTGAACTGTTGGTTCCTCTGCAGCTTCAGAATGAGTAGACTCACGGCCTGCCTCTGTGGCGTCTCCAGAGCTCCTCTGAAGAAGCCCCCACGTTCAAAGGCTTCTCCAGGGTCTGCATCCCCCCAACCAGTGCTGCTCTCCCATCTCCCTCAGCAAGGGTGCCCTCCACCGTCCAGGCAGCACCCCAGACCTCCCCCTCCCCACTGGCCCGGGGCTCCGTTCCTAATGCCTCTGTCGCTTATCCCGCAGGAGTCAGAGAAGCTGGAGAGCGTGAATGCCGAACTGAAGGCCCAGATTGAGGAGCTCAAGAACGAGAAGCAGCATTTGATATACATGCTCAACCTTCATCGGCCCACGTGTATTGTCCGGGCTCAGAATGGGCGGACTCCGGAAGACGAGAGAAACCTCTTTATCCAACAGATAAAAGAAGGAACATTACAGAGCTAAGTGGCCACAGCGTGGGGGCAACTGGGGAGTCCTCATTGAATCCTCCTTTTACACTAAAAACCCTGAAGCCATTGGAGAGCTGACTTCCTGTGCACCTCTAGAATCCCAGCAGCAGAGAACCATCGAGGTGGGAGGGCCCGCGGTGACTCAGTGGGCCTTTCTGTTCTGCCCCAGAGTGGATCTTGGATCAGGGCAGGTGCACCTTTGCCTCAACTCCAGGACTTAGGCCTTAAAACACTGGCCATTCTTAGATGTTCCAGATGGCCCCTGGCTAGGGTCCTGCCCACCTTTCATCTGGATTCTGTGAAAACCAGGATGCCCACCGCTGGGATTCATGCAGAAGTGTCTGAATCTTGGGAAGGTGGGGTGGGGCCACCACCTCCACCGAGGCTGCCATCGTCACCTGTAGAGGACATGGAGTGAGAACGGCATTTAGCGAAGTTGTGCAATGGCCAGGGTTGTGCTTTCTAGCAAATATGCTGTTATTGTCCAGGAATTACTGTGTGCAAGGCATTCATTTCAAAACTAGGCATCGTGCTCTTTTGATGTTTGTTTGGCACAACACTAGTGTGACTTTTACGTGATTTTCCTCGGATCTGATTTCTGAGAGCTTCGGGGGACTGTCACCATGTGCAGTGTCTCACAAAATGTTCAAGTGGCCGGAAGAGCTTGTCAGCCCCTGGAGAACAGAATTCTCCTGGTATTAATACAAAATCCATGGGCCTGACAGCAGGTCCTCTGTTGCAGACTCAGTTCCAATGTCGCAGGAAGAAAGCAGAAAGAAAGTCCAACTTCCAAAGGATTAGGACTCTCCACTCAGTGACTTAGGTCAGGAGTTATTTCTAGGCTGGAAGAGCCAAAGAATATTCCATTTTCCTTTCCTGGTGGTAGAAAACCACAGTCAGTGGAGACATGTTTAAGGCCAGCTGATGCCCAGGCTTTAGCATTATTGGGTGTCAATGGCATTGTTTTTGTCATGTAGCTGTTTTAAGAAATACGGCCCAGGGCATTTGCAGCTGTGAGAAGTCACTCACACTGGCCACAAAAACTGGCTACTGTCTTGTTAAAATTCTGATGTTTCTGTGAAATCCTCAGAGTGTTTAATCCTACTCAATAGCATCATTACAATTTTCTGTAAGAGAAAATATTATTTATCCTAGTATTCCTAACCCGTCAATATAATAAATATTGGAACCAAGACGTGGCAAACACGTGTTGTGCTGGTTTCTGTTCTTTTAAATCTGTTGGTTTTGAGATCTAGTCAACACCCCCTGCCCCTCTCCTCTCCATTATGGGAGGTGTTTAGCTTAAAAATTCTCCAGGTGTCACCCTTTGTTCTCTGGGACACCACTAGGTGGGACAGTTGACTTTCAATCCTATTCCTCAGTCTGTGGTACCTGATACTCAATTTCTCATTACCAATCCCTGAAATGCAGCACCAGACACATCCTTTAGATCAAACGTTTGGTGTTAAGATAGAATTTTGATAGAAAATCTGAATTGCAAAACACCTTAACTATCATTTTCTCTGAAGGTACAAACACCTAAAGCATACACCTGTTGCTCAACTTCGACACCTAATGTTCTGCCACAGAACTCCTCTTAAAGAATTATTCACTTGAATTGCATTTGTTATGTTCAAATGTGTGTCTCATCGTTGCAAAGATATATCAGAAAAGAATGGGAAGGGGGGTGGGAGAAAGAAAGAGAATAATTTTAGACTGGATGGGTGTGGTCATTCAAAGAAAGGTATTTCACCTAATTTCTTGGAATTTCCAGAGCATAGGATGCCTTAGGCCTGAAATAGAGCCAGGCTCCCTTGCTCTTTGTGCACATGTATAACACTCACAGGCTGGAAAGAAAAATTGGCTACTCTGCTACCAGTGCCATTGTTCAGAGAGACACTGGCTTCATTAAATGTTAGATTCATCCACACGGAACGGTGTACCTGCTTCTTTGAACTCATGTATTTTCCTTTAAACTAGCACTTGTGACACAGGTGTCCTTATATTGCTGCTTTAATTGCACATCCAGGGTCTTTCCTCATCTGTAAAGAGCTATCTGATGTTAGTACCATTCACCACTTCTTCCAAGAGAAGAAATGTTCCTTATCTTGATGGAGGAGGAAAAACGCCCTTGGGTTTACCTTCTAGTTATGGCTAGAGGCGCCACCCCACCAGCCATTGTGAAACTCAAGACAATTTGTAAACTGCCATGAACAAAGATGGATGGGGGCGGGGGGAGGGTGGGGGAGGGTGGCTATGGCAAGAAAAATTGATCTGAGAAATGCACTGTGTATGGTTAGTGTAACTGTAAGTTCTTTGAACAAATAAATTAAAAGTAGTTTTGTTTTCTGTAGCCAACTTTGTGTTTTGATATTTTAATAAAGAAAAGGATAAATATGTATTAACCATCAAGTTGTTTAGTTCATCTTGTTTGACATTTGAAGGAGAGGGAAGGTTGGGGAGGGGGGGGTTGAGAGAATAAATTTAGGTGGGGCTGCAGCCAGAATCAAACACCTGGCTCGCCAGTGTCTTTGTCCCTCTGGGGATGGCGACGTCACACTAGCCGGGCATGGAAAGCCACCCTCCTGTTGCCTTCCTCCTGCCCCTCTGGCCTTTCCCTGAGATCTGGCCAGACACCTATTTCAGAGTAAAAAGGTTTGAAGGGTTCTGGCCCCGGACAGGGGTTCTGAAACTGGGTGCTTTCACTTTCTGTCAAGAGCTGAAGTCCTTTTCCATCTGTATCCTAATTTCTCCCCATGAGCTTTCAATAAACCCCTGACTCCCAAATCCTGTCAAGCTTTCTCCTCTCTCCCCTGTCCCGCACCCTTGGTTGGGCTACAGAGCTGTCTCTCTCTCTGCGGAGTGAACAGTCTTTCCAGTCGACATCTGCCTGCAAGGAGGTCAAGTTTGCCCACGGAGCTTCCTCCTGCATCCTCACGGTGCCTCTAACTCCAGAAGCTTTTCTAGGGTCTCATCCAAAACTTCTTTTGGGAAGAAATTCACACCGAGGCTAAAAGGACCATGGGGACTAATATTGATGCTGTCTAACATTTACTGAGTAGGGCAATGAGCTGAACTCTCCACGTGCATGGTCCCATTTAATCCTCAGAGCTGTCATCCCCACCTTACAGATGAGGAAGTGGCAACCACCCTGGCGACCACCAATCTGCTTTCTGTCTCTGTGGATCTGCCTGTTCCGGGTATTTAATATAAGTGGAATCATATAATATGTGGCCTTTTATGTCTGGCTCTTTCACACAGTCTAATGTTTTCAAGCCTCAGCACGTGGTAGCGTGTGACAGTCCTTTATTCTCTTCATGGCAGAATGATATTCCACTATGCGGATACTCCACATTTTGCTGACCCATCCATCCACGGACGGACAGGTGTGTGCATTCTAAGAAAGTGCCTTTATCCTCAGGGAATGGATCTCTAAGGTGGGATTCCAGGCAGAACCATCAAAGTGGGAGAAAAGACAGCTGGGAGCAGGGGATCCTTCTCAGAAGTTTCAAGTGACAGATTGGAAATCATTTATTCCGTGGCTAGCTTTGCGGGCATGGCAATGACAGGTGGCAGAATGGCCCGTGCTCCCGCAGGTATAAACGGCTTCCAGACCACTCTGCGTGGGAGGGAGGTTAGTTCGGGAGGGCCTTGGCAGGCCCCTGGCATGTAAGCTCACACCTCCCTCCTGTTCTCCTCTGCCTGGCATCTCACTGGGCAGGAAGTGGGGAGAAGGGAGCAAAAACTGGGGGTCTCGAGAGAATAACTGGGCTCCGCTACATGGGGTGTTTGTACAAGCATAATGGAGGGAAGGGAAGGGAGGAACAGAGGTGGACCCCCGGGAAACTTCATTCCCAGCTCAGCCCAGCCCCTGTCTGAAGTGGTTGTCCTGGGTTCTCCATAACGTACATCCACAAATACACACACACACACACACACACACACACACACACACACGGAGAGAGTTAATTGCACAACTTCCCATAGTGCACCAAATTGGTCTTCTTAAGTCGGTCCAGCTGAAAACAAGTGACTGGCCCAAGCTTTCCTTGTGAGGCAAAATACTACAGTGGTTCAGAACAAAGACTTTAAAATCAGCTAAGCCCGGATTTCAAAAATGCCTCCACTACCTATTAGTTCTATGAATATAGGTAAGGGACTCAAGCTCAGTTTCTTTACCTGTAAAATGGGGACAGTAGCAATTGTCCCAAGCTCAATGGGTTCTTACAATTATAGGTGAAGAACATAGTATGGCACCTAGGAGAAATAATGTTTCATGTTATTATTAAAGGTTAAGGTTGTTATTAAAGATCATCATCGTCGACATTTACTGAGATTTTATGAAAGAACGGGCTAAGAACCAAGATTGCAATTCTAGGTTTTTCTATAAAATTAAACCACGTAACTCAAATGGTTCAAATTTATCCCAACCTCTAGCATTTCTATAGATGTCTCTTTGCCGAATCTTTTGAATTGGGGGGGCAGGGGAGAAGCCACATAAAATTTTCTCATTTGAAAAAATGTTTATTTTGTCACTCACCTGAGTGCCTGGCAGGGTGGGCCTGTCCTCTGTGGGGGCAGTGGGGTGTCAGGATGGTGGCCCTGCCCTGGGGGGCAGCAGGAGATGAAAACAAAGGGGTGTGTGACAGTGACAGGTCACAAAGGGCAGCAGAGGATAAATATGGCTGCTCAGGGACTTAGGCCAAGACGGTGGTCACTTCTCTCGCTAGGACTGCACTTTGTAGACTGTCAGGAAGATATAAGAATCACAGGTGGAAGCCCTCTCGGGAGCCCACCCTGCGTCTCTACGTCAGCGAGGAGATCCAGTCTGCAGTCCGCGCGCGCCATTGCATCCCCACGGCAACCATCTGTGCCCCCGCCCCCAACCTCGGCCTCTGGGAGGCTCTGAGGCAAAAGGGGGGGCCTGTGGGGTGGGGCGGGGTGGAGAGACCTGCTGCAGAGCCATCTTTGTGACCCAGGAGCACCGCTGCTCCCTCGCCTGCCAACGAGGCCAAGGGAGACTCCGGGAGCCATGAACAGTGACTGTCTGTTGCCATATTACACGGCCAAGAGTGGCTCTGGGGTGGGCATGTTCAACACCAGCATGGGGAAACTGCAGCGACAGCTGTACAAGGGAGAGTATGACATATTCAAGTATGCACCGATATTTGAGAGCGACTTTATCCAGATCACCAAAAGGGGTGAAGTGATCGACGTGCACAACCGTGTCCGAATGGTGACCGTGGGCATCGCGTGCACCAGCCCCAGCCTCCCACTCCCTGATGTCATGCTGCTGGCCCGACCGGCCACCGGCTGTGAAGAGTACGGTGGACATGGCCAGCCCACCAAGGGAAGAAAACGCAAGGCTGCAAAGGCCTTAGAGCTCACCAGGCTCCTTCCCTTGAAGTTTGTAAGGATCTCTGTTCACGACCGTGAGAAACAGCAGTTGCGCCTAAAGTTCGCCACCGGCCGTTCATGCTACCTGCAGCTGTGTCCACCTCTAGATGCACGGAAAGACCTCTTTGTCTATTGGGAAAAGCTCATTTACCTCCTGCGGCCCCCCGTGGACAGTAACAGCAGTACGTACGCCGTTCCAGCGGAGAACATGTGCATGCCCGTGTTCGAGGAAGACAGGACGAGCCTGGCAGGCGCGGACTTGCAAGGAAAGGGAGATCAGGACCAGGTCAGCATCAGGAGCCTCCGCATAGTCTCTGAGGTGTGCGGGGCCACCTCTGCCGCTTATGCTGGCGGGGAGGGGATCCAACATAACTCCTACAAACCCATCGCTGTGCCTGCTGCATCCACTCCCAAAACGAAACCTACGGATTTTGCCAAAGAGTCAGCAACAGGGGCAACCACAGAGGTAGCAGTTGCTGGGGCAGCTGCGGGCACTGCAGGTGCTTTGAGTTTGGCAGGGACCAAGTCTGGAGACTCAAGCAGCATCGCAGGAGGGGCCGTCCTAAGAGGAAGCAAGAGCAACATCGCCATTGCAGGCAGTGCCAGCAAGTCTCCACAGAGCATCAAGGTGGCTGTGGCAGGGGCTGCCAGCAAGACCCCAGAGCATATTTCCAGCGTGTCCACAAACATCTTCCCAGAGGGCACCATGAGTGTGGCGATTGCCGAAATAGAACCCACCAGCGAGACTGTTGGAGAAAGACACAGCTGTCCAGCAGAGGAACCTCCCATCTCAACCTTGCTGAGCGAGAGCAGCGCGGACGAACCCCAGGGCAGGCGGCACGCCCACGCCAGTGCTGAAGTCCACAAGGAACAGAGGGAGAGGAGGGGGAAGAGGGACAGAAGGGAGAAGGACAGAGCGCTCAGTGGCAGGAGTACCCATCGCCGCAGGACAGGTGAGAATCGCCGCAAGACAAGCAGAGACAAGATAGCCCGAAAATCCTCCAGCCGGTCCTCATCCAGCCACCGAGCCAGCAGAGAAGACAGAAAGGAGAAACGCCGCCGCCGCAGCAGCCCAGGGGACAGCAAGACCGGCAGCTCGCACAAAGGCGTCAGCCACACCCTCATCACTAAGGAGTCGAGGACCTCTCACAAATCCGGGAGGAGCCTGTCTACCACTAGTTCGGGTTCCAGCAAGAGACTCGGCAAGATCGGCTCTTTCTTGAGGAACGTCAAAGCCAACCTTACTGCAAAAGCAGGGGGCTCACCACGTGGCAGAGATGTGGACGTCACGGTGAAGACAGTGGAGAAGAACACCATGGAGGCCATCGTGGAGGCAGGCGAGAGTGGCCAGGAGCTGGAGATGGTTGGCTCTGTGACTTCCGAGATCAAGGAGACAGTGGCCTTCACAGCCCATTAAATAGGACCTGGAAGTAGAAACTGCAAAGAGACCTCAGGGCTCCGGGGAATATCCCCGGAGAGCTGACTCCAGCTTTCTTTTACTGCAGTTTAAATAAAGAACCATACATCCGAGAGTGGCTTGCTGCCTTCTGTCTGAATATCGACACCCCACTGCCCAGTAGTGACCTCACAGTGGATTCTGTGACGTCAACTGCGCTGCAGCCTGAGACCCCAGGGCCACACCCGTGCTCAGGAGAGACAAGACGAGTGCCCCATCCTGCCTCAACCCCTTCCTGGCCGAGAGTCACAGACAGTGGGCTGGGAAGCTCGACCTCCACCATCTCCCTATCCTTTTCATAAACCTTTCTTCTGCCAGAGGTCCATAGACAAAGCAAGAACAGGACTCTGAACCCCTTGGATGAGACGGGGGGGAGCAAGGGGAGCAGCAGCATTTGTTGGCAATCAGAACAGAGAGGACCACTGTCTAGACTTAGCAATTCCATTCCTAGGTGTGTTCCCGGGGAAGCACACACACGTGTTCCGGGAGACAGCTATGAGAATGTTTACAGCAAGATAATTTAACAGCAAAACACTGGGAACGGCCCAAATTTCCGTCAACGGTGGGATAGGAATAGAAGGGGATATTCAGTAGTGAAAAATAAATGGCAGCTACGCCTATTAGCAAAGATAAATTTGGCTTATAATGTTTAAAAAAAAGCAAATCATGGAATAAGATATAGTTTCACTTAAAGAACAGTTCAAAAACAAGATCAAATAATATATTACACGTTTGATAAAACAGACAAAAACAGGAACAGGGGAGCGGTAAACACAAAATTCAGGACAATGGTTTTCTCTTCCATGGAAAGACAAGAGACGGGGTCAAGGCAGTGGACGCAGGCTTTCAGTGATGCTGGGAATTGTTTAGTTCTTAAGCAAGGAGGTGGGTACAAGGGTGTTGGTTATTATTTTGCTGTTCTTTGCATTTCAACATCTCTGAAATCAAAATGGTCCTATAATTGCTGTGGTTGTTTGATGAAGTGGTTATTGCCTCACACATACCTTAACCAATTCCTTCCCCTTATGCTTTCACTTTTATGTCTGCACTAAAGTGATATAAATATGAAAGGCCTCTTTTGTTAAGATTCAATTTTTTTGGAGTGAGGGAGACAGGGTCTCACTCTGTCACCCAGGCTGGAGTGCAGTGGCCCCATCATTGCTCACTGTAACCTTAAATTCCTGGGCTCAAGCAATCCTCCTGCCTCAGCCTGCTGAGTAGCTGGGACTACAGTCGCACGCCACCACACCTGGCTAATTTTTAAAAAAAATTTTTGTAGAGACAAGGTCTTGCTGTGTTGCCCAGGCTGGCCTTGAACGTCTGGCCTCAAGCAATCCTCCCACCTCAGCCTCCCAAAGTGCTGCTGGGATTACAGGTATGAGCCACTGAGCCCAACCAAGGTCAGAATTTTAATGACATTTATTATTACAAGAAGCCTTGGTTGGTTATTAGGAAAAGAAGGAATGATATCCCCATTTTACAGATGAGGACACAGAGGCTCAAGAAGGTAACTTGCTCCAATCACACAGCGGCACCTTTGCAAAAGAGCGATCCACCAGCCCACTTCTTTCTGCAAAGCCCTGTCTGAGGCATGGGGAGGAGGAAAATCGGACAAGTTCAAGGAGACTGGTGCACCACGAGGACCTGAGACGTACCAGGTTCTTACCACCGTGTTCCAGAACTCTCCAGGGATGAGTACAAAAATTACGGGACTGAGA